>JBAKBP010004004.1:117934-143362 GCA_037953745.1 Lithodes maja
GATTTTCGGTGTGAGCATCCTGGATTCGAATCCACGGACTGCCACATGTGTTTGTAAATTTCATTAATCGATTTTAGGAGTATAGTTGGTTGTTGGAAGGAACATAATAATTGATATTGGTTCAGGGGTAATTTATCGAGAGGACTTCCCTAGTGGTTAAGGCCCCATTAATTGCTCTTTCCATTCACATATGCATAGCCTACGTGAGTTGCAGTTGGGATGTGTGTACATGCTTAGATTGATATGCAGGATTCGAAGTTGCATAATAAATCGTAGGCAGTGTCCACCATTCTTTAACTGTCTTCGTGGTGCGATGCATAAGGTGTTGATTTTCGGTGTGAGCATCCTGGATTCGAATCCACGGACTGCCACATGTGTTTGTAAATTTCATTAATCGATTTTAGGAGTATAGTTGGTTGTTGGAAGGAACATAATAATTGATATTGGTTCAGGGGTAATTTATCGAGAGGACTTCCCTAGTGGTTAAGGCCCCATTAATTGCTCTTTCCATTCACATATGCATAGCCTACGTGAGTTGCAGTTGGGATGTGTGTACATGCTTAGATTGATATGCAGGATTCGAAGTTGCATAATAAATCGTAGGCAGTGTCCACCATTCTTTAACTGTCTTCGTGGTGCGATGCATAAGGTGTTGATTTTCGGTGTGAGCATCCTGGATTCGAATCCACGGACTGCCACATGTGTTTGTAAATTTCATTAATCGATTTTAGGAATATAGTTGGTTGTTGGAAGGAACATAATAATTGATATTGGTTCAGGGGTAATTTATCGAGAGGACTTCCCTAGTGGTTAAGGCCCCATTAATTGCTCTTTCCATTCACATATGCATAGCCTACGTGAGTTGCAGTTGGGATGTGTGTACATGCTTAGATTGATATGCAGGATTCGAAGTTGCATAATAAATCGTAGGCAGTGTCCACCATTCTTTAACTGTCTTCGTGGTGCGATGCATAAGGTGTTGATTTTCGGTGTGAGCATCCTGGATTCGAATCCACGGACTGCCACATGTGTTTGTAAATTTCATTAATCGATTTTAGGAGTATAGTTGGTTGTTGGAAGGAACATAATAATTGATATTGGTTCAGGGGTAATTTATCGAGAGGACTTCCCTAGTGGTTAAGGCCCCATTAATTGCTCTTTCCATTCACATATGCATAGCCTACGTGAGTTGCAGTTGGGATGTGTGTACATGCTTAGATTGATATGCAGGATTCGAAGTTGCATAATAAATCGTAGGCAGTGTCCACCATTCTTTAACTGTCTTCGTGGTGCGATGCATAAGGTGTTGATTTTCGGTGTGAGCATCCTGGATTCGAATCCACGGACTGCCACATGTGTTTGTAAATTTCATTAATCGATTTTAGGAGTATAGTTGGTTGTTGGAAGGAACATAATAATTGATATTGGTTCAGGGGTAATTTATCGAGAGGACTTCCCTAGTGGTTAAGGCCCCATTAATTGCTCTTTCCATTCACATATGCATAGCCTACGTGAGTTGCAGTTGGGATGTGTGTACATGCTTAGATTGATATGCAGGATTCGAAGTTGCATAATAAATCGTAGGCAGTGTCCACCATTCTTTAACTGTCTTCGTGGTGCGATGCATAAGGTGTTGATTTTCGGTGTGAGCATCCTGGATTCGAATCCACGGACTGCCACATGTGTTTGTAAATTTCATTAATCGATTTTAGGAGTATAGTTGGTTGTTGGAAGGAACATAATAATTGATATTGGTTCAGGGGTAATTTATCGAGAGGACTTCCCTAGTGGTTAAGGCCCCATTAATTGCTCTTTCCATTCACATATGCATAGCCTACGTGAGTTGCAGTTGGGATGTGTGTACATGCTTAGATTGATATGCAGGATTCGAAGTTGCATAATAAATCGTAGGCAGTGTCCACCATTCTTTAACTGTCTTCGTGGTGCGATGCATAAGGTGTTGATTTTCGGTGTGAGCATCCTGGATTCGAATCCACGGACTGCCACATGTGTTTGTAAATTTCATTAATCGATTTTAGGAGTATAGTTGGTTGTTGGAAGGAACATAATAATTAATATATATTGCTTTCCTTAACTGACACATACGTAATACAACATAGCAACAATAGGTAAGTTTCTCTACTGTAACATACTCATTCTTTATTAATATATATTGCTTTCCTTAACTGACACATACGTAATACAACATAGCAACAATAGGTAAGTTTCTCTACTGTAACATACTCATTCTTTATTAATATATATTGCTTTCCTTAACTGACACATACGTAATACAACATAGCAACAATAGGTAAGTTTCTCTACTGTAACATACTCATTCTTTATTAATATATATTGCTTTCCTTAACTGACACATACGTAATACAACATAGCAACAATAGGTAAGTTTCTCTATTATAACATACTCATTCTTTATTTATATATATTGCTTTCCTTAACTGACACATACATAATACAACATAGCAACAATAGGTAAGTTTCTCTACTATAACATTGTTACGTCCTGGGATATAATTATAAACACTGGGCTCTTTCTATTGGACTAGGTATGCGGCAACAAGCAACAACGGAAAACGCTAGATCCAACCCTTATCTATAAACCCAGGCAACAAACCACCCTAAACCGTCAAGAGTCCTGCCTGGACAACGAGGTATCCTATGACTCGGTTACAGGGTGCACGCACTATAGACTGCTGATAGTCAAGCAGGCTATAATTATAAAAGATCACACAATTAAGTTGACTTAAAGCTTCAAGGAAAAGATAGATAACGGAATTAAATTGCAGAAACAATTTAATAACAAACTAGAAGAAAGTACATTTAACGTTACGTTAATTAATACAACTGATCACCCCTGCGTGAAAGAAGGTGAAAGCAAAGAGTCCTCAAAACATCGTACCGGTAGACAAGATGCGGGGTTCTAAACTGCATGCGGCTACTGTAGGATCTGATGCTTAGCAAAGAAAGTACGTAACGGATTTAGAGAACTCTTAACTCATAAGCAGGAATAAATACTAGTGATAGGACCTACAGTGTATAATGGCATAGGTATAATTAAATAAAGGCAGCAACTCGCAACATAACCACATACAGGTGTGCTTCTCACTCTTAGTCAGGCAAGCCTTCTCGGACAGAGTCTCTAAGCCGCACCCTGACTCACAATGCTCACAAAAACGGTAAACTGTGGCACAATAACAAGCATACAGAAATAATAAACCCCTAGCTGTTAATCTGCCAGGTGGCAGAGGTCTAGCCGGAAGGATATAGGCTTCGGATACCCGGGCTGAGCCACCTGCTCTAGCCTAGGGACGTTCCCAAGTCTGTGCGCCAAATTACTCTAATTGAAAGGGTGCTCTCTTGAGAGACTCAGATCCCAAGTATCTAACTCTCTCCTGGCGACCCTAAAACAAAAGCAAGACGTGCTAGCACAGTGCTGAGTGGACCAGGCATGGGCCCTCACACAACACAACACTAGACACACAGGGACACAGACAAGAAAATGCCCCCAGACTCCCACGGGTATCCTAGTAAAGTCGTGCGGATCCACAGGACTCGCACCAGCAGACTTTACTTAAAGGATCGCAAAAAGCCTCCCCTCCGGTCTAGCCCCTGCTAACCTGACACAAGAACACACTAGCAAGATCTAGTTATCTGAGAGCTCGTCGTTAATACAATAATAGATAATTATAAGGTCTATCAAGGGGATGGGATAATTAAATAGATTGGTGAAGTAGTGGAAGGAAGGTATACAAAGTATGAGAGAAAGTTTCTAAGTGGGGTTGAGAGGGATATATATCAAGGGGGTCCGAAGGGTACGACAGTGAGGTGAGCTCTGAGTCTTGAATCTGTCTGGACCCCGCCCTAGGCATGCAGAATACATCCCATGCTTGGCAACACTCAACACAGTTGCCAGGTCAAAATCCTCTACCCCGTGCGTGAGTCGAAACTAAGCCTAACGTTGCAATCGAATGCATATGGCAACGCTTCAGGCTCGTCCCAAGCTGGCAAGCGAAGCAACGTCCCAAGCCGGTCTCTCTCTCCCGCTCGTCTCCTCCCGCCCTCACTAGACTTACATCTTATATATTATAATGAAACAATCAACTATCGAGAATAAAATATACTAAGATGCGTTGGTTAAGAATAAGGGCAGCTACAAGCTGTGAAACAACATAAGAATATCCCAGACATTAGTTACGTTGTCGTAGGATAATTATATACTAAGGAAAAGCCTGCCGGCCGGCTGCCGCCAGCCGGTTTCTAAACGGCTGGGCAGCCGACGCGCGCGCATGTCCGCACGTGGCTACTATGCAGAAGCGTCACACCTCCCCCAAGATATAAGACCCTTGACTAAGTTCTTCATATCTTACAGAAAGCTTCTCATAGTACCACACACTGTTGCGACACAAGGCACTATATATAAAAAAAATAAAGACTGTTGCACTCCACCGAGCAAGTTCAACTAACTTAGCGACAATAAGCGAAAACATTCAACTTAGATACTGCTACAACATCTTATACAAAATTCTACACGTTATAAAAAATAAAGAGTTTTTATAAGGTTTTTGCTTTTTTAATGTTTTTTTTCGGCTGAACTACAGTGACAGCCTATTTTCCTCCACACTCAACCCTCAATCCTGTGGCAGTCTAACCAACATCATCCACCCTTGATAGACAATCCGCTATCACGTTATCAGAACTGGCAATATGGCGTATGTCCAGATTATACTCCTGAAGCATGAGTGACCACCTGGTCAGCCTCATATTCCGGTTATGAAACTGATTCAAGAATTTCAGAGGGTGATGATCGGTATAAACCACTACGACTGGTCCGAAAGCAGAAACATATACATCGAAGTGCCTGAGCGCCAGCACTATCGCCAGGAGTTCTTTTTCAATTACAGAGTAATTCCTTTGTGCACTATTGAATTTTTTTCTGTAAAAACTCACTGGATGTTCGATACCTTCATCATCTGTCTGTAACAAGACAGCCCTAGCCCCTACGCCACTGGCATCAGTCGCCAGCTGAAAAGGTCTGCTGAAGTCCGGGGCCCTGAGTATGGGGTGGTTACATAACAGGTGTTTCACCAAGGAAAACGCCTCTGCACACTCAGGAGACCACCGGAACTTCTTGTCCTTAGATAATAAGTCAGTTAAAGGTGCAAGTACAGTCGAATAGCCTTTGATGAAGCGACGATAATAGCCTATCATACCTAGAAGCCGCATGATTTGTTTCTTAGTCGTAGGCTGGGGAAACTGATCGATGGCTTTGATCTTTGTCTGTGGAGGGCACACCTGACCCATCCCCACCTCGAACCCCAGGTACAAAACTGTGGCTTTGACAAAATCGCACTTACCCAGGTTTACCACCAAACCTGCTTCATTCAGTTTATTAAAAAGCTGTCCGATGTGAGCACAGTGACTGTTAAAATCATCGTCGTATATTATGACATCATCTAGGTACACCGTACACTGTACAGTTGGGAATGTCGGCTACAATGTCGTTCATTAATTTCTGAAACGTTGCAGGAGCATTTTTTCAGCCCGCATGGCATAACATGGCAACGATATGTGGCACCGTCCACCACAAACCCACACACCTCTCGCGCTCGCTCAGACAAGGGCACTTGCCAATAACCCTTAACAAGGTCTATCTTAGTGAGGAACTTGGCTTTTCCTATCTTATCCACACTGTCGTCCATGCGAGGGAGAGGGTAGGCATTTGTGGGGGTTAAACCATTCAACCTGCGGAAATCTATACAAAACCGCACCTTGCCATCTGGTTTGGGCTGCAGTGTGACTGGGGAAGTCCACCTTAATGCACCCTCAGAAATCAGCCCATGTTTCAGCATATAATCCAGCTCTTCCCTAAGTGCTGGTAATTTAATAGGGGGAACACGGTATGGCACTGATTTAAAGGGCGGGTGGTCCCCAACATCGACATCGTGCACCGCTTGAGTAGTGAGGCCAGGATGCTCCGCGAAAACAGCTGGGTTTGAATCAAACAAGTGCTGCACAGCTACACGCTGTTGCTCAGGCAGGTGCAATATCAACTCGTGAGCCACTTGTCTGGAATTCCCCGCCCACTGATCTGCGGAAACATGACAATCCCAATTATCCTCCCCCGCAGCTTGACTGTCCCTTCCTCCTTCTCCACCACGATCGCTGCAGATCAATACCGGGACAGTGAGAGGCTCGGAGGGGCGCCTCACATACTCTTTCACCAGATTTACATGGCAAAGTTGGTTCTTTTTCTTACGATCAGGAGTAGCTACTAAATAGTCGAGATCAGAAACCTTACTTACAACCCGATATCGACCAGAATACTTGGCAGACAAGGGGTGTCCCACCAGAGGCAGTAGTATCAGTACCTCCTGATCTACTTCAAACTCCCTCAGCTTCACCTTCTGGTCGTATCTGTCCTTCATCTGAGCTTGTGAACTCTTATGGTTCCGACCTGCTACCTCCAAGCTCTTTAGCATTCTCTCACGGCTTTCAACTACATACTTTAGAAGCGAGCATGGCTTTGTGACTCCCTCCCAGATCTCCTTGACTATGTGGAGGGGTCCCATGACCCTGTGTCCAAAAACCAACTTGTTCGGGCTAAATCCCAAGCTCTCCCCAGGTACTTCTCTCGCAGCAAATAAAACGTATGGGAGACCTAGATCCCAGTCCTTCCCATTTTCCATGTAATAACACCGCAACATACTCTTGAGAGTCGAGTGCCACCTTTCCACAACTCCCTGACTCTCGGGATGGTAGGCAGATGACACCACAGACACTATCCCATGTTGCTGCATGGTCTGCTTAAACAGAGCAGAAGTAAAATTGGATCCCTGACCAGACTGGATCTCCTGAGGGTAGCCATAACGAGAGAAATAGACAAGTAGGTTTTTGACAACAGTCTTAGCCATCCCGTTGCGCATGGGGTAAGCATCTGGATACCGTGTTGCTACATCCATTACAGTTAGTAAAAATGTATTGCCAGCACTAGTGGGGGGCAATGGGCCAACCATATCGATAACTACTTTGCTGAAGGGCGGCCCAATGACAGGGATGGGTTGTAACGGGGCTCTCGGGATGACCTGATTGGGTTTCCCAACAACTTGACAAGTGTGACACTGTGACACCCATGACACGACACTCGCCTTTAACCCAGGCCACCAGAAAAGCTTGCTCAGAGCTGCCTCCGTCTTACGTGCCCCCAGGTGCCCTGCCAAAGGCACATCATGAGCTAATCTCAATAAGCTCTCACGGCACATCCTCGGTACTACTAACTGGTCCACTAATCCTGACCCGCCATCCCACTTTTTCTTGGGATCCTGATGTCTCCGATACAAGATCCCCTCGGACAAGAAAAAATCACCAGGCTGCGCATCCCCATCGCTCTCCAGTTCGACAGCACCATTACCACACGCCCTGACTTCAGGATCTTCCAGCTGCAAGGAACATATATCAGCAGGTGCGAGATTATCCAAGTTCATCTTAAATAATTTATTTCCACCTCCAATGTCCCGCAGCCATCCTTTCCTCACGCTGCGCATAACGATGCTGTCGCAGAGTCTCTTCCTGCTGTGACGCATGTCGAGTGTGAGCATGCTGTACAGAACGCCCAGTCATGCCCCACTCTCGCTAGGATCGTCAGGGCAGGAACTTTGGCTGTAGTCTGTGTAGAGTTTCCTAACTTAGTTCATGTGAGCCGTTGTACCATAAGTATTATGAATATGTATTTTGTTTTCATCTGAGTCAACGAGTTCTATTTTATATCATTAGTTATAAGTATTGTGTATAAAACTTATTTGTAATGATGAGAGGAGAGAGAGAGATTACGTAACGGGAGTCAGTGAGTGCGCCATGCGGGAGGTGGGCCTAACTCACTAGCACTCCCCTCCTCCCTCCTCCCCCTCAGTGCGTGGGAAAGCCTTTGTCTATCCCAGATTGAGAGAGATAAGTTACGTAATGATTGTCAGTGGGCGGTCCTTAGTTGTTTACGATATGCTCACTAGAGGGCCGAGTATAAAAAGGGAAGTCTCGCCACATTTTCTTCAGAACTCATTAGGCAGAGCGACTTCTCATTTCCCTTGATAACTATAGACATTCTTCTGACTGATGTGAACTTTCTCTACTATCTGTACCGCCTTTTTTCCTCTTTTCCCGAACCTTTTTAACCTCAATGATCCCGTTGGTGCAGAGCTAGTCAGCCAACGTATTATCGCTTGAGTTCTCACGAGATATATGCCTATTAGATAGCCTATTTTGGAAGGGATAACTAGAATAGGATTGATTAATGTTTGTTGCACTCGTATATGCATTTCCCTGTGTATTATTATTATTGTTCCTGTTTTCTGCTGGTCTAGGTAATGCTAGACTGGGATAAGGCTACTGGTGTTGTGATTCCCGATGTGTACTAGATTTTGTTGAACCTGTACAATCGCAACGGAGACGTGGGAAGCCTAGGTGGTCTTTCTGACTGTGTACCTTGTGAGTTTAGCACTGTGTTGCGAGTGAGGGCTTTTGCCTCTGCCACCCAACACTGTGCTAACTCGGTTGCTTTGACTTTGAGAGGATCGCCAGGAGAGAACCAGATACTAGTGATCTGGATCTCTCAAGAGAGCATCCCGTCAATTAACGTAATTTGGCCGCACAGCCTTAAGGACCTCGCTAGGCTACGAGCCGCTTGCTCAGCCATTGTTTCCTAGCCTACTACATCCCAGCTAGACTTTGCTCGATCAGCAGATACAGAATAGTATTGAAGCTTTCCTTATGTATACTATTGTTTAAGCACTATTGATTTCATGTGTTGCACGCTTAGCTACTTTAGTGATTAGTGGCCCACGAGCACAATCCGAGTAGGCTATTGCCGGTGCATTGGCGGAGTACTTCTTTTTAATGTTTGCCATTTACTATTGCCTATTCTTATAATTCTTCTTATGTCAATTTAAACCTTTAATGATACTTAATTGCCAGTGTGTTGCTTATTGAATTGCTGTTCAAAATCCGATACGTACTTCTTACGAGCATCCGAGAAGCATCTAACTTTTTCAGAAGATTCCTTGCTCGATGCTCAAGGACTATTGATTAACGTAACGTAATAGTGCCGATCCGAAGTAGAGGGTGGAGGACTTCTTAAGTTCTTAGTCAAGGGTGGATTACTTCGGCTTCGGCCAACACTATTCTTTGGTGTTGTTGTTTCTTACTTCTTTGTTTGATTGTTGACCAGACTAGATAATTCCTGTCTCTTTATTAGTCTGTTGTTGAACACTAGTACCGAGTTCTTATATACCCCGTTATAGCAGATCGAACTCTGGAGGGTATTGGTGTTTTTTTGTTCGGCTGGCAGTACTTAGGGTTTGGGATCGTGTGTTTCCGTTGTGGCAGCGAGCTGTACTCGAGTCCTGATTAAGAGCCCTTGTGTACCCGAGTGCCAGGTCGTAACAAATGGCGACCTTGCTTAGGATTTTGTGAACAGTATAAATTTTTGCAGAGTTGTACAACATTTGTTTGTTTGTATTTTAGCGTGCATATTGAAGAATATTTTTTTTGTATGGCAATTAGTAGAGCATTTAAGAGACTCCAGTTAATTTAGTAATTAGTGCTTGCATAGGAAGTTTAACACTTTTGTCTCGAGAATTTTTTTGTGGACTTCAGTATGTCGTGCCCTAGCACTGACGATGAGCGAGAGATGCCATATGAAGAGGTGCCGTTAGTAACCAGTGAGGAGGATGCTAGAGTTTTTGTGAGTAAGCGGTACCACGTGATGGAGGAGAGGCTGACTGGGGTGGATGTTTATGGCTTGCATCTGATTGCCAGGGTTTTGGGCATTTCCAATGTAGTAGGGATGTCCAAGGGGGAGCTGATTTCCTGGGTGTTGCGTGGGCGACATGGGGTTTCGGAGGAGAGGGCGTTTGGGGGGGTTCCTCCCCAGATCCCCTCTCGCTCGACTCCCACAGTGCCGTCCACTCAGTTACCGGAGGTTAGCACTCTCCCACAGAGGGATGAGAATTGGCAGATTGGAGTGCCCTCGGGTGGTGCACATGGTGGTTCCCTAGTTTTTGCCCCCCCTCCTTCAGTAGTGGAAGCTCCCTCTTCCTGCCTGTCTCCAGATATGGTATTTAGACTTGAGCTTGCTAAGATTGAGGCTAGGAAGCAGGAGATTGAGGCTAGGAAGCAGGAGAATGAGACTAGGAAGCAGGAGAATGAGACTAGGAGGCATGAGATTGAGGTTAGGAGGCAAGAGGATGAGACCAGGAGGCATGAGGCTGAGCTTAGGTACGACTCAGAGAAATATTGTGCTCAATTAGATTTAGATAAGACTCGTGCAGAGTCGACAGGGACTCGGATGGGCCGTGAGGGCCAAGTAAGAGAACAGTCCTTGGCCCACTTAGTCAAATTGGTGCCGGTATTTAGTGAAACTGAAGTCACAGAATTTTTTAATCGTTTTGAGAAGAAGTGTAGGGAGCATAATTGGCCTGAAGAGAAGTGGGCAGCTCTAGTCTCCTCAAGACTTACGGGTAAGGGTCTGAAGGCTTATGATGCACTGCCTTTAGAGTCTTGCATTGACTACCCAGAATTGAAGAGAGCTGTCCTACGGGCATACGAGTTGCAACCAGAAACATATCGATTGAAGTTTCGGGGTGTTACAAAGACTAGGGAGGCGACCTTTCTTGAACATGCCCGGGACTTAAAAGATGCACTTACAAACTGGACACGTTCTGAGAAAGCTGAGACGGCCGAACAGTTGACTGAGCTGTTTCTGCTCGAGCAGTTTTATAAGTGTACTGGTGCAGAAATGACTTTAACTATTAAAGAAAAGAACCCAAAAACTCTACAGGAGGCAGCTGAGATGGCTGACCTCCGGCTATCACTAATTCGTGGGTGCGGGTCTGCCCAGCGTAGTGAGGCAGGTAACAAGGGGCGTGACGCCCCACCCCCCCGAGTTAGTGATATACCTTATGCAAACAAGTACAAGAGCCATGATACCAAGACTGACCACAAGACTAGCACCGTCCCATTTAAGAAGGGGCCGGGCCCTTCCCAGTACCAAGGGAAGCCCAAAGGGGAGTTGGAGTGTTATCAATGTCATAAAAAGGGGCACTTTGCAAGAGTCTGTCCTAGCAAACCACCTACAGCAGCTGTGTCTTTGGCCTGCAACATTGGTGTGTCTCCGAAGTCTTCTGAGTTTGCCCGGGGCAGTTCGTCAGAGGCTGAGGCACAGCCAATGCAGAAGCACCTGGGAGGCTCGAACCCTGCTCAGGATGCTTTTTGCGACCATAGAGGGCGGGGTTGCGTGATGTGGGCGGGGCGCAAGCATGGAGTAGAGGTCTTGCGTGATACAGGTGCTTCCCAGACTCTGATGAACAACTTGACTGGCTACCCTATAAACGCGGCTCGGGTGGTAGTGGTGCAGGGTATTAATGCAACTCGGTCATACCCGCTGGTGCGGTTGGAGTTGGAGGTGGATGGTGTGGCACGTGAATTGGATGTCGGGATTGTGGAGAAACTGCCAGTGGAGGGCGTCGACCTTCTTCTCGGCAACGACTTTGCAATGCCCGCTTCTGAGGTTCTACCCTTAGTCGTTGCCGAGAGGCCGGCCGACGTGAGTAGGGAAGAGCAAGAGTGGGTCGAGCGGTGCCAGACACAACCCATGGCGTGTGTTGTCACCCGAGCTCGGGCAGCTAAAGTGTCACAGCCTAGTCCTCCGTCTTCAGACCAGCTGAGGAACGATCAACAGGAGGAGGCTAAAGCTGGAGTTGGTTTTAAGAGTTTTGACTCGGCGGCTCTCCCGAGTGATTTAGTATTGGCACCTATGTTGGAGTCTGGAGAGGCCCCAGGACCTGTCACAGCTAGTGAGGAGGTAGGGCAGGAAGAGACTCCGAGGCAGCAACGTTACACACGGAGAGAAAAAAGGGTTGCTCAGTTTGATATTGGGGGAGGACTTGGGTTGCTTCGGAAGCATCTAGACAGGTTGGTTCCCTCAGATATTTGTAAACTGCAGTTGGAGGATCCGGAAGTTCAGAAGTGTGGTAATGGTGCTGTCGAGATCAAACACGAGGACGGGGAAGCATGTCATGTGAACCTGTTGGAGGAGTTTGTGAGGCAACCACCTGAGCAGCCTACTGTCCCTGCGTTGGTCTGCCGCGGCCAAGGTGGAGAAGGAGAGGGGGGCAGTAGGGCACAGGTGGAGGAGAGTAGGGATTGTAATGTCTCGGCGGAGCAGTGGGCGGGGGACACGAGTCTGGTGGCTGTGGAAGCGCTAGAGCACCTGCCTGAGCAGCAGTGTGCAGCACTCCAGCACCAGCTCGGTTCATACCCCACTGGTCGTGCCGAGCCCCTGAGTCTCACAACTCGGGCGGTGCAAGATGTTCCGCGGGCAGGTCACGTGAATGTTGAAAGACCGTTAGCCTCGTTGTTTCGGTGGTTCAAGGTGGGCGACGAGGCTTTGGCATGGTTGCCAGGTCAGGGTCGACCCATGGCTGCCAAGGGTGGTGGTCAAAAGGAGGACATTGAGCAGATTGGTGAGGTTGGCTGTGGAGTGGATGTGCCCGGTCGTCACATAGCCTCCCAATGCTGCTCTAGTCTAATGCAACAGCCCTACCATAGACCGACTGTATCTGGCCATGTCTCTAAAAGCGGTGATGCTCTAGGGACGAAGGTGGAGAAGGAGGGAGACTACAGGTTAGAAGCTGCGGTCTCGGCTGGGTTGTGGGAGGGCACTAGGCATGTTGTTCGTGGAGACAGTGCAAGGCAGTTGTTTACTAGGCTGTGGCAGTACTTTCGCATGTTTGTTGCTTCTCCAGGCCTGATGTACGGGGTAGAATCCGACATGCAGGCTGGAGATAGTGCAAGGCTCAGTTTAATTCCCTACCGTATAAATCCTGCTCGACAGCCTATGGTGCAAGCAGAGCTGGATTACGTGTGGACGAAGGGTCTGAGGGATAAGGAATGTCGTGAGTGGTCGTTGCCTGTAACTTTGCAACCGGTGTTAAGTGGCAAGATCAGTGAGTGTGTTGATTGCGAGAGTGTGTGTGCATTATCCCTGACAGACGCCTATACCTTATCAAGAGTTGACGACACCATAGACCGCCTCGGGGCAGCATCGCCTATCACGAAAGTAGATTTAGTAAAAGGTTACTGGCAAGTACCTTTGTCCGAGCGTGCTAAAGAGGTATGTGGTTTTGTTGTGGACGGGAGTACCTACCGGTGCAATGTTATGCCTTACGGACTTAAGAATGCACCAGCAACGTTTCAGAACCTGATGAATGAAATTGAAAAGGACGATGATGGGCTGGAGCATCCTGTTAGTTTCTGCTCGGAGAAGTACAATTCGGCCCAGGGGAGCTGCTCTGTTGTCGAGGAGGAGCTGCTGGCGGTTGTGCTTGCGCTGGGGCATTTCGAGGTCTATGTTCCAGCCTATGGTCCGGTCGTTGTAGTTTACCCAGATCATCACCCTCTCAAGTTCTTGGACCAGTTTCACAATCGGAATATGAGGCTGACCAGGTGGTCACTAAGGTTATTGGTATATAACCTGGACATACGCCATATTGCCGGTTGTGACAACGTGGTTGCAGATGATCGTTCAAGGGTATATGATCCTGGGTAGATTGACACACGGGTAGCCTCCTGCTTTAGTTTGAATAGTATTTTGCGCTTGGTGCTTGTTGGCTCGCGATTGTAGCCCAGCGTATTGGGTCGTAAAGCAGGAGTTGAGCGTTTGGTATAGAAGAAAATAGGCTGCCCTTATAGTGCAGCCGGGAAAAAACATATTAAAATATAAAAATCATATAAAAACTCTTTCTTTTTGATGTAGATAATTGTATAAGTTTGTCATAGCCTATTGAGTTTGAGTAGTCCACGAACTATCAAACGGTTGAGCTGCTGTAAGCTCGCTCTGGGAGCATGATATTGTGTCTTTTTTGCTATTGGTGGGAGGAGTTATAAAATGTGAATTTTTTTTTTATATAATAAGATGTGTTTTAGTGATAAACTCAGCTTTGTTTTAGTGCCATGCGGTCGCTGGGTGTGAGGGGCTTGATAGGGTTCTGTGTGTGTCAGATTTTAGCTCAGGGTTGAGCAAGTAAAATCTTGGGGGAGGTGTGACGCATGTCGAGTGTGAGCATGCTGTACAGAACGCCCAGTCATGCCCCACTCTCGCTAGGATCGTCAGGGCAGGAACTTTGGCTGTAGTCTGTGTAGAGTTTCCTAACTTAGTTCATGTGAGCCGTTGTACCATAAGTATTATGAATATGTATTTTGTTTTCATCTGAGTCAACGAGTTCTATTTGATATCATTAGTTATAAGTATTGTGTATAAAACTTATTTGTAATGATGAGAGGAGAGAGAGAGATTACGTAACGGGGGTCAGTGAGTGCGCCATGCGGGAGGTGGGCCTAACTCACTAGCACTCCCCTCCTCCCTCCTCCCCCTCAGTGCGTGGGAAAGCCTTTGTCTATCCCAGATTGAGAGAGATAAATTACGTAATGATTGTCAGTGGGCGGTCCTTAGTTGTTTACGATATGCTCACTAGAGGGCCGAGTATAAAAAGGGAAGTCTCGCCACATTTTCTTCAGAACTCATTAGGCAGAGCAACTTCTCATTTCCCTTGATAACTATAGACATTCTTCTGACTGATGTGAACTTTCTCTACTATCTGTACCGCCTTTTTTCCTCTTTTCCCGAACCTTTTTAACCTCAATGATCCCGTTGGTGCAGAGCTAGTCAGCCAACGTATTATCGCTTGAGTTCTCACGAGATATATGCCTATTAGATAGCCTATTTTGGAAGGGATAACTAGAATAGGATTGATTAATGTTTGTTGCACTCGTATATGCATTTCCCTGTGTATTATTATTATTGTTCCTGTTTTCTGCTGGTCTAGGTAATGCTAGACTGGGATAAGGCTACTGGTGTTGTGATTCCCGATGTGTACTAGATTTTGTTGAACCTGTACAATCGCAACTGAGACGTGGGAAGCCTAGGTGGTCTTTCTGACTGTGTACCTTGTGAGTTTAGCACTGTGTTGCGAGTGAGGGCTTTTGCCTCTGCCACCCAACACTGTGCTAACTCGGTTGCTTTGACTTTGAGAGGATCGCCAGGAGAGAACCAGATACTAGTGATCTGGATCTCTCAAGAGAGCATCCCGTCAATTAACGTAATTTGGCCGCACAGCCTTAAGGACCTCGCTAGGCTACGAGCCGCTTGCTCAGCCATTGTTTCCTAGCCTACTACATCCCAGCTAGACTTTGCTCGATCAGCAGATACAGAATAGTATTGAAGCTTTCCTTATGTATACTATTGTTTAAGCACTATTGATTTCATGTGTTGCACGCTTAGCTACTTTAGTGATTAGTGGCCCACGAGCACAATCCGAGTAGGCTATTGCCGGTGCATTGGCGGAGTACTTCTTTTTAATGTTTGCCATTTACTATTGCCTATTCTTATAATTCTTCTTATGTCAATTTAAACCTTTAATGATACTTAATTGCCAGTGTGTTGCTTATTGAATTGCTGTTCAAAATCCGATACGTACTTCTTACGAGCATCCGAGAAGCATCTAACTTTTTCAGAAGATTCCTTGCTCGATGCTCAAGGACTATTGATTAACGTAACGTAATAGTGCCGATCCGAAGTAGAGGGTGGAGGACTATTTAAGTTCTTAGTCAAGGGTGGATTACTTCGGCTTCGGCCAACACTATTCTTTGGTGTTGTTGTTTCTTACATCTTTGTTTGATTGTTGACCAGACTAGATAATTCCTGTCTCTTTATTAGTCTGTTGTTGAACACTAGTACTGAGTTCTTATATACCCCGTTATAGCAGATCGAACTCTGGAGGGTATTGGTGTTTTTTTGTTCGGCTGGCAGTACTTAGGGTTTGGGATCGTGTGTTTCCGTTGTGGCAGCGAGCCGTACTCGAGTCCTGATTAAGAGCCCTTGTGTACCTGAGTGCCAGGTCGTAACACTGCGCTGCACCTGCACTAGCGGTGACAGGCCCCGGGGCCTCTCCAGACTCTAACATAGGTGCCAATAATGAGTCACCAAGAAACACTGCCGGCTCAAAACTCTCCAATTGACCAACACTTCCCGTTTTCTTGTGACCTTTCCTCCGCGGTTTGATAGACTGAGGTGGTGGCTGCAAGGCTCCGGATGTCTGAGAATGCGTCACAACACACGCCATGGTTTGTACGCTACACTTCTCAACCCACTCCTGTTCCTCCTTACTAACGTCGGCCGCCTTCTCGGCAACGACCAAGGGTGAAACCTTAGGAGCAGGCACCGCAAAGTCGTTGCCGAGGAGGAGGTCGACGCCCCCAACAGGCAAGTTCTCTACAATTCCTACATCCAGCTCCTTTGCCACACCACCCACCTCCAGCTCCATCCGCACCAGCGGGTAGGACTTCGTAGCATTGATCCCCTGAAGTACCACCACCCGAGCAGCGTTAATCGGTCTACCAGTAAAGTTCTTTAACAAGGTCTGAGAAGCCCCTGTATCACGCAATAGCTTAACTCCTCGCCTTTCGCCAGCCCACCTCACAAAACCATGCCCCCATGCCCTCTATGACCCCCAAAGACGTCGCGGACAGGGTTCGAGCCTTTCGGACTCTTGAACACAGGCTGTGTCCCAACCTCTGACGAACTACCCTTGGCAAACTCAGAAGATATAGGCGACACCCCTGTGCTGCGGGCCAATGACACAACCTTGTTTGGTGGCTTGTTCGGACAAGCATTTGCAAAGTGACCCTCCTTGTGACATGCAAAGCACTCTTTACTCTTTGGTTTCCCTTGGGAGTGGGAGGTACCATTAGACTTCTTATACGGGACGGTATTTGGTTTATGTTCAGTTTTATTGTCAGTGCTAGATGGTTTTGTGTATTTATGTGCATCAAAATTCTTGGGAGGGGGAGGGGTACGATCCTTTGCACCCGACTCACTCTTAGCTGCTGCTTCGCACCCTCGAATTAATGACAGTCGGCGGTCAGCCATTTCTGCTGCCTCCTGGAGAGTTCTAGGATTTTTTCCCTGTATATTTAATGTTAAGTCCCCGCCTGTGCACTTAAAGAACTGCTCCAAAAGAACCAGCTCACTCAACTCCTCAAAAGTAGCTGCCCTCTCAGAACGCAGCCAATGTCGTAGTGCATCAGACAAGTCCCGGGCGTGTTCTAGGAAGGTACTATCCTTGCCCTTAGTAACACCCCGAAACTTCAAGCGGTAAGTTTCTGGTTGTAACTCATAGGCCCGTAGCACAGCCTTCTTTAGCTCATCATAAACTACCCAGGACTCTAAAGGTAGTGCATCATACGCTTTTAGCCCCTTTCCTAGGAGTCTTGATGAAACTAATGCTGCCCACTTTTCCTGAGGCCACTGGTGTTCCTGACACTTCTTCTCAAATCGCATAAAAAACTCAGCCACACATAACTCATCGAACACAGGAACTAGTTTAAGCAGGTGCGACAATGATTGGTCCCGATGTCTGTTACCTCCCCCAATATTTCGCCCTGTTACCTCCACTCGAGAGATCTCCAGCTCCCTGTCAGCCCGATACCTAGTAGACTCTGCCTGCAGTTCAGCCTCTCGTATAGCTGTTCTCTCTGCAGCCTCAGCCTGAGCTCTAGCAGCCTCAACCTGAGCTCTAGCAGCAACCTCAGCCTGCACACTAACCTGTCTTTCGGCGGCCTCAACCTTGGCCATCTCAAGCCGAAACAACAAATCTGGAGTCAACCCTTGAGGAGGGGAAGATGCATTTAATGGGGAGGGTCCCTGTGATTGAATTCCATGCTGCCATTGACCATCAACTTGGGGGTATGTACTAAATTCAGGCACCCTGACGTTTTATACGGGGGTAGAGTGGAGGGGGGGCTGGGGACCGGGGCCCCCAGTCGCCTCTCCACCCAGGTCTCTCCCTTCTAAACCCAATATCAAAGTCCTCAGCTGATCTTTCCTTATGCCACTTAAACTCTGGTGACCCTGAAGACCTGCCACACACTTTAAGCCATACTTATTCAGCTTCAACACCCTAGCAGCGGTAAGGGGCACCTCTAAAAATCTTCTAGCACCCTCCTCGCTATCGACTAGCCACTCCACAGGTCTTTCTCCCTCCGCGCCTGTATCGTGACCTGACCCATCACTGTGTTCTGATGTATTAGACATGTTTGTGTACTGCAGTAATTATCACGGTTATAGAATGTGCCTTATCTCCTATGCAAGTATGTATATACTAATGTTATTTAAAGTCTTTAATGTGTTATATTGGTTGCTCCAAAAAAAAAAACTCTATGTCCACTGTATTCCTCTAATCATAAGGAATCTCAAAACAAATGACCACTATATTGCTCTGTTCAGTAAATCCTATGCAAGGTCACCATTTGTTACGTCCTGGGATATATAAACACTGGGCTCTTTCTATTGGACTAGGTATGCAGCAACTAGCAACAACGGAAACAGCTAGATCCAACCCTTATCTATAAACCCAGGCAACAAACCACCCTAAACCGTCAAGAGTCCTGCCTGGACAACGAGGTATCCTATGACTCGGTTACAGGGTGCACGCACTATAGACTGCTGACAGTCAAGCAGGCTATATAAAAGATCACACAATTAAGTTGACTTAAAGCTTCAAGGAAAAGATAGATAACGGAATTAAATTGCAGAAACAATTTAATAACAAACTAGAAGAAAGTACATTTAACGTTACGTTAATTAATACAACTAATCACCCCTGCGTGAAAGAAGGTGAAAGCAAACAGTCCTCAAAACATCGTACCGGTAGACAAGATGCGGGGTTCTAAACTGCATGCGGCTACTGTAGGATATGATGCTTAGCAAAGAAAGTACATTACGGATTTAGAGAACTCTTAACTCATAAGCAGGAATAAATACTAGTGATAGGACCTACAGTGTATAATGGCATAGGTATAATTAATAAAGGCAGCTACTCGCAACATAACCACATACAGGTGTGCTTCTCACTCTTAGTCAGGCAAGCCTGCTCGGACAGAGTCTCTAAGCCACACCCTGACTCACAATGCTCACAAAAACGGTAAAATGTGGCACAATAACAAGCATACAGAAATAATAAACCCCTAGCTGTTAATCTGCCAGGTGGCAGAGGTCTAGCCGGAAGGATATAGGCTTCGGATACCCGGGCTGAGCCACCTGCTCTAGCCTAGAGACGTTCTCAAGTCTGTGCGCCAAATTACTCTAATTGAAAGGGTGCTCTCTTGAGAGACTCAGATCCCAAGTATCTGACTCTCTCCTGGCGACCCTAAAACAAAAGCAAGAACGTGCTAGCGCAGTGCTGAGTGGACTAGGCAAGGGCCCTCACACAACACAACACTAGACACACAGGGACACAGACAAGAAAATGCCCCCAGACTCCCACGGGTATCCTAGTAAAGTCGTGCGGGTCCACAGGACTCGCACCAGCAGACTTTACTTAAAGGATCGCAAAAAGCCTCCCCTCCGGTCTAGCCCCTGCTAACCTGACACAAGAACACACTAGCAAACATGAAACCACCAAATATGAGACAACAAAAAAGCTTCCTAGGTCTCATTAACAATTACGTCTCTGCATAAGGCCCAAAATCATATCTAGTTATCTGAGAGCTCGTCGTTAATAAAATAATAGATATAAGGTCTATCAAGGGGATGGGATACTTAAATAGATTGGTGAAGTAGTGGAAGGAAGGTATACAAAGTAAGAGAGAAAGTTTCTAAGTGGGGTTGAGAGGGATAGATATCAAGGGGGTCCGAAGGGTACGACAGTGAGGTGAGCTCCGAGTCTTGAATATGTCTGGACCCCGCCCTAGGCATGCAGAATACATCCCATGCTTGGCAACACTCAACACAGTTGCCGGGTCAAAATCCTCTACCCCGTGCGTGAGTCGAAACTAAGCCTAACGTTGCAATCGAATGCATATGGCAACGCTTCAGGCTCGTCCCAAGCTGGCAAGCGAAGCAACGTCCCAAGCCGGTCTCTCTCTCCTGCTCGTCTCCTCCCGCCCTCACTAGACTTACATCTTATATATTATAATGAAACAATCAACTATCGAGAATAAAATATACTAAGATGCGTTGGTTAAGAATAAGGGCAGCTACAAGCTGTGAAACAACATAAGAATATCCCAGACATTAGTTACGTTGTCTTGTCGTAGGATATATACTAAGGAAAAGCCTGCCGGCCGGCTGCCGCCACCCGGTTTCTAAACGGCTGGGCAGCCGACGCGCGCGCATGCCCGCACGTGGCTACTATGCAGAAGCGTCACAACATACTCGTTCTTCATTTGTTGCAGGCCATTATTAAGGAACTGCGCGGAATACGGGAACCACACAAAGAAAACGGACAAGGTTAAATTAATTCACTATCTTTTAACACCAGACAGTTTGTGGAGAAAAAGTTTGGTTCACTATTTTACTTTACCTTATTAACCCCTTCAGTGTAAGTTGGCCCTTTTATTATGTACATTATATTATGGCTAACATTTTACAATTTCCTGAAGCTTAACCCTTAAAGTACCGGCGACGTCTTTTTCTACTTATTCTAGCTATATTTAGGCAATGTTACTCAGCTTAGAAAGGATCAGTGGAAGCTGAAAGGATTAAGTGGGGTAGTTCGAAGCCATTATTTTCCTAGAAGCCCTTCCGAAGATGAACAAGTTTGTTTAATAGTTGCTAGAATGTATTATTTAATAAAAAGCGTCACCAGTATTTAAAGAGTTAAGAAGAGGGTGACAAACCGAGGCAATGTTGTTTCAAGACAGTTGAATATGTGAGGGAAGACAAGAGAATGTTCATTCAAATGCATTTTTTGGTAATTTAATTACTTCCAGGGGCACAACTAAAATGTCCATCTTTAACTTTCTATACATAAACAGTATAAAACATAATTATATTTATCAATGAGGCCTGATATTTAAAGTATCTCGTTTGTCAGCCTGTCTAGACAGGAACGCTACCAATCGACGTTGTAAAATAAATTTTAGTTTACCCTTTGATTCCCACAGATACTTTCTAAACTTTGAAATATATAATGTCTAATACGAGCCAGAATAAACTGAAAAATAGTTTCATCCTATAATGAAAGAGTTAAAATCGTAAAACAAAAAACATCATAATATACACCAAAACTACCTATTAATACATATGTTGCTACGTAATGGACTTGTAATTAAACCTGGGCATTAACTGGGCGGTTGCAATTCATATGTATTAAATAGAGTAATTATTAGTGTGCGGAATTTCGGTGTGAGTATCCTAGGTTCGAATTCATTAATTACCACATGTATTAATTACTTTCATTGATTTAATTAAGTAGGTTTGTTTGTAAGTTAATTGGTGAGTTGGTGATAATGTGAATTTAATCCTTCTGACTCATTCACGACCTTGATGTAATAATTAAATATCTGAATAAAGGATCACAGCATACACTAAGATACCACGATACTATATCCTGTGTTAAATGATGACATTATATAATTATTATATATATATATATATATATATATATATATATATATATATATATATATATATATATATAGATATTCATATATATATATATATATATTTATATATACAGTATATACTGTATATATATATATATATATATATATATTATATATATATATATATAAGTTGAACGGTCAGGCTATGGAGATTTTCAGCTCATTTAAGTATCTGGGCAGTGTGTTGAGTAAAGATGGGACTATGGATGAAGCAGTGCGGGAGAAGGTGCAACAGGGGAAGAGGGTTGTAGGAACGCTGAAAGCAGTAACAAGAAATAGGGTGTTCAGTATAAAGGTGAAGAAGTCCTTGCATGACAGTGTAGTAATCCTGACATTGACTTACGGAAGCGAAGCATGAACAATTGAGAACAGGCTCAGAACAAGAGTGAGAGGGGTGGAAATACAGTTACTTGAGAATTGCGTGCGGAGTTACATGGGGGGATCGAGAGACGAATGAACAAGTAAGAAGCAGGTGTGGTGTGGAGGTAGATGTGCTGGAAAGTGTGAAAAGGAACACTTTGAGATGGTTCGGCCATATGGAACGTATGGAAAGAAAGAGAATGACTAAGAAGGTGTACGAGAGGGAGGTGGAAGGACAGAGAGGGAGAGGTAAACCGAAAGAGAGGTGGAAGGATGGAGTGAGGAAGTATATGGATGAAGGCAGTGCTGGTTGGGAGGAGGGGCGTCAACTGACTGGGGAAAGAGGTGCCTGGGGGCGGTTCATTCGTGGCCACCCCTTCGGGGATCACGGCGTCAGGCAATAGATATATATATATATATATATATATATATATATATATACAGTATATATAGATATATATTTATATATATATATATATATATATATATATATATATATATATATATATATACTGTATCATTATACAGTATATACATAAGGGTAAAGGGGAAACAGGAGTGTGTGGTAACCACCGAAGATATGTCTTCTAAGCGTAGTAGGGAAGGTGTACAGTAGGGTAGTGATTGAGAGAGTGAGAGCAAGAACGGAGAAATGGATAGGTGACGAGCAGGGCGGTTTTAGGAAGGGAAGAGGATGTGTAGATCAGATTACCCTGAATTGTGTTGTGGAGAAATATCTAGAGAAACAACAAAAGGTGTATGTTGCCTTTATGGATTTGGAGAAAGCAGTGAAGAGCATGTATGAGGGTGCAAAGGTGGCAGTACGTGTGGAGAATGAGCAGAGCGAGATCTTTGACCCGAATGTTGGGTTGAAACAGGGGTGTGTGTTGTCCCCGTGGTTGTTTACTGTATAAATGGATGGAGTCATGAAAGAAATACAAGGAAAAGAAGTGGATTTTGTTACTTCTTGAGAATTGCGTGGGGAGTTACATGGAGGGATAGACAGACAAATGAGGAAGTAAGAAGGAGGTGTGGTGTGGAGGTAGATGTGCTGGAAAGTGTTAAAAGGAACACCTTGAGATGGTTCGGCCATTTGGAACGTATGGGAAGCGAGAGAATGACTAAGAAGGTGTACGAGAGCGAGGAGGAAGGACAGAGAGGAATACTTAAACTGAAAAAGAGGTGGAAGGATGGAGTGAGGAAGTATATGGATGAAGACGGTGCTGGTTGGGAGGAGGGATGTCGACTGACTGGGGACTGAGATGCATGGGGGCAGTTCGTTCGTGGCCACACCGTCGGGGATCATGGCGTTAGGCAATAGATAGATATATATGTATATATATAGTGTCATTATTTATGTACGCATAAAATCCATGTGGAACTAGTATTGGCAATTTGCGTAATAGAGAATTGCGTTTGAAAGCCAATCTGGATGTTAATTATTCTGCCGTGATGTGGAAGGTTGGTTTTATAGGGAGCGTTCGGCATAGAGTAAAATAGGTACTGTTGTTGTTTGTTAACCTGATTCCTTAACAGCAAATTCATTGGCACATGCAAGACAAATATGAAAGTATACTACTTTGTCTCTGTGCTTTGCTTGTTTTTGCCGTTTCCGAGCAATATATATTCGTTTTCCCAACTTAAGCTAACAAAAAAGCCTTCCCAGACTTCCTTCAAACTAAACAAAAATTCGCTCAGACACTCGTCACGCTAAATGTGTACATTTTTATATCAAAAAATATCCCGACCGATATCTTCAAGTTACAGGCTCGCTAATGCTTTGCCCGAAGAAAAAAATATATACCTGAATGGGGTAAAACGTCTTACTATCTCCACACTAATGGGATGAAACGTCATAAAAGTCTCCCAAACTAATAGACCGAAACAGGAGAAGTCCAAAAACACCCCTTCAGACCATATTGTGTTAAGAACAAACTCATTTCCTTACCCATGTTACTATCTGGCAACATAATAACGCCAATCATTAACCCTTTCGGTATTGGAAGACGAATGGTTTCCTTTTATTTTGGCTATCAGTAGACGATTTTATTAGATTTAAGAACGACTTTTGGAAATCAGAGGATTAATTGAAACAAATTTTACCTCTTCATTTCTTAGAGGGCCATCCAAAGCTCAATAAAATTGTCTAACGATAGCCTGCACAAAGCGAAAAAGGCGTCCTAATACTGAATGGGTTATCAAATAGTTATACATTATCACCAATGAAGCGCCAAACTACAAACACTGTAAACAATCTAGAGTTTAAAATGGGTATGAAATGGGTATATATTATCTTTGGGTATATTGAGTTATTTACCTTTCTAACTTTTTGCTTTCTTTTTCAAAAGTCCTCCGTCTACGTATTGTGAAAACAACTGTTATCCTACGGTAAATCGTAGGGGTGAGTGAGTGAAGTGAGATAAAGTAAATTAGATGATGAATACATGTTTTTCATAATACGTGTTGCTAGCCCCAAACACGCGAGCAACTATGGCTTTCAACCATCTGACACATCTCCTTTGATTTATGTACAGTACATCAAACAACATGTAAAATACAAATAATATTTATGTTTACACCCTACCGTGGAAAGACTAGGGATACACCACTCCTGCCCGGGCCTCACACAGTGGCAGGACCCAGTCGTACTGAGCTCGTGACCCTGGTGGCATTGCCCCGAAGGATAGCCATACATAGTCTTTGTTTGAGCCAGAGGGTTTCCCGGGGTTCTCCTGAAACTTCTCTGATTTTGCAGCCTATTTCATTCATCATATTGAGGGTGGTAAGATCTTTCTAACTGGTATATGGTAGGTTTAGTACTACCAACATACCTTTAAATGGGTAGATTATTATGGACATTTTAAATACCCCTACTACAAATATAATTTTGTAATGTATACAACGCATGTTGTATATATATTATATAATGTGTATGTGTTTCCAATGTTCACCGTAACATAATGATGGTGAAATAATACATATTAAATTAAATTCAAGGTAACATACACAGAGAGCTATAGTATACTTTTAATTATGTTTGGAGGATAATTTAAACAATTCGAATTAAAAATATAAAAGCTTAAACAATGTATATCAACTTTAAAGCAACATAACCAGATTACTTGGATAATGACTTACTTTATAGTAAATCATTACAATGGGTAGCGCCGAACTTTTTACTGATAATGGGAAGCCACAGTAATTTAGCTAGTAATTAGGAATCCACTGAGACAAGTATAATGCAATCATCATAGCGTGTCATATTACATGTTAAGGTAGATTATGAATTGGTCAACCACAGTGCTGTGAATAGTGGTATGGAAGAAAAAAATATTTACTCTAATATCAAAATTAGTTTTTATTACAAAGAAACACGTGTCTGCTCATCTAAAGTGTTTTCTCTAACTGAGCCGATATTATCTTGTCTTTGTGATATATATATTTGGTTATAATTTGGTCCAAGCTAGATTACAATGTGATCCAACTTGTCTTGATGCGTGGATTGTAACATCCCGTTTCAATTACTTATATATTTATACGATTGTTCACACTAAC
>JBAKBP010004005.1:0-143158 GCA_037953745.1 Lithodes maja
CAATCTGCGTGCTTGCCAGTATGCACATAACAAATCATTTTGACTATCGCTAGTACCCTGCAAATTGTCAATGTATAATCCGCGAGATAGTTTACTTGTGTCCTCATGAGTGTCAGCTAGATGTTTTCTGATTGTGGCATTTAACAAAAACTGCGAGCAAGTGGCCCCAAAGAGTACAACCCGAAAACGGTATATTATGATGGGACTTTCAGAGTCGCTAATGTCGCCGAACCAAAGAAAGCGGGTAACATCTCTATCTTCCTCCATTAGCTTTACCATCAAGAATGCCTTCTCGATGTCACTGGTATAGGCATACTTCCCCAGCCTAAACCGCAATAGATGTTGGGACAGGTCCGACACCATGGACGGACCTGTCAACAGGCAGTCATTTAGACTGGGTTGTTGTCCTTGGTGGGCAGAACAGTCATACACCACCCGTATTGGTGTGGTGACGCAGTCTTTCTTTACCCCATGATGGGCCAGATAGTGAACCCTACCCTTCTTACACGGTTCCCTGACATCGACTCTCTCTATAAAGCCCCTATCCTCATAACTCCGAAATACATCGTCATACGCCTGGCGCGTGCTCGGTTCGTTAGACAATTTCCGCTGCAATGCGCGCAAGCGACCTAATGCCAAACCATAGTTGGTAGGCAGGCTTATCTCACTGTTCTTCCAGGGTAAACTAACTTTATATTGCTTGTCTGAGGCACAGTAGCACACAGACTCGTCAAACCTTTGTAGCGCAACTTCCGAGTCATAATCAGTCTCCATAGGATTAATGCCTATGTGATCCAATCTCCACAGTCGTTCCAGGTCGAACTCGGCAGCCATCTTAGGGTCACTAGGTTGGGAATCCTCCCTTCCCAACTCCTCTGCCACGGTTACATTGACTCTATATATCGAGACCGTGTCGACCAGGACCTTTGACTGTGTAGTATGCACCTTTCCGCTCATGCAGTATCCAAATTTAGTGGGGATTAAAACTACATCACACATCTTTTTAAATTCAGGGTATACTACTTCATAATAATGATCTACACCAAGTAGAACATGCACCTCACTCTGATTTCCCATGGGATCTGACAAGTTAACCCCTTTGCTACGTAATGCGTGTTCCACCTTCTTCACACCCACAGATACATATTCTGGTAGGGTGTCTACTACGATACAAGTCATAAAGTACCGGTTTTTACGATAGAAATATGAAATCTCCGCTATCTCGTAGTCTTGTTTATCAGTAACCCCTGTGAAGCCCTGTAATCGAAGAGTCTCAGCCCCTACGATTCGGTGCTTCAGTCCCACTAGTACGGACCTCTTTATAAAGGAACGTTGAGACCCTTGATCTAGAAGTACCCGACAAACTTTGTTACTGTCATTACCTTCCATGGGAATCTGTATTGTGGGCAATATAGTGGTGTCTTGCGTGCTACCTAGTGTCACAGTTGTAGTACCCTCATTTTTGACGTCTTTGACTTTATCCGCTGTAGGACACAACTTATCAAAGTGATGTCCTTTGCAGTGCCGACAGGGCCTTAAGTATGTAGCAGTACATTGTCCCTGCTTACCATGTTCCCCACTTAGACAACCTACACATAGCTTCAATCTTTTCGCCTGTGCTAGTTTTGTCTCATTTGTTGGGTATTTTATGCAGAAACTCCATTTATGTTTGTTGTTACATAGCTTACATAGAATCTGAGCAGGTTTCTCATACACACCCTCTTTCTTTACTTTAGTCCCCACTGTCATGCTTATTGTTCCCTCTTCTCCACATTCTCACTCCCTCCCGACACATACATTCTCCCTTTGTTCAACTGTAGATTATTGATCTCCTTGCTGAACTGAGTTTTGAACTCCCCCAGTTCAAATGATCTTACCTTATCAAGTATTGCCATAGGAAGCTTCTGCCGCAAGATAATGACTATCATTTCCTGCGTGGTAAGCCCTAGGGTGTCTAGCGATCGAGTATGGCACTCCATATTTGCCCTGAAGTTTGTCAACTCATCAACCTTATACTGTGGTTCTGCGAGCCCCAACAAGGCAACGACATGGGCCATCTTCAACTGCTCTCTATCCCCGTATGTGGACTCTAATAAGTGTACCGCTTCAAGATAACTACCATCCACTACTGCAAAACCCTCTATTAATTGTAAGGCCTCTCCTTCCATTTGTCCCTTCAGATAGTAAAACTTGCGGACATTATCCAAAGAGGATTCATGAACCGCAGATCGAAACACGTCCCAGAAGGCTAACCACTCGGTTAACTTGCCCCCAAATGTAGGAAGATTGAGCTTTGGGAGATGTACAGTCTGTTTAGGGTCAGCCCTTCTATGGGCCTCATTATCGCCTCCCTTCTCATTTGTGACAGCACGCTGTAATAGGCGCTTCGCCCTAAAGACAGGTTCGTCATAGAGGGCGCGATTATCACACTCCGTAATTATCTCGTCCTCCTCTAACATGTCAGCCACAATCACCTCACTCAGAGCCGTAATACGACCGTGGGTTGCCTGGACGTTATCTAATCTGGCCTCCAATTCCTCTAGATCAGCAGTAGTGATGAAAGTGTTTAAGTCCACTATTAGCCTATTTAATACTCCCCGAAGTCCCGCCCTTTGATTTTTAGGGGCTTTGATCAGCACCCCACTAGACGGTGTCTCTTTATCGTTTTTATCCATTTTGCATGCGAGCCTATAGGCTATGTATCTAAATGTTAAGTTACGAAATCAACGGCCAAATAATAGTCTAATTAAGAGACGCCAACCGGCGGACTTCTATGTTATGGAGAAAAAATAGTACACTAAATAGCAATACCTACTAATGGATCATATTGAACAAGAAAAAATGTTAGGTCAGGTCATAATAGTCACAGGAAGTCCGAAACGGAAAAGAAAATTACTGGGGAAAGATGATGGGTGGGATGCAGGACTTAGGCAGGCACAACGATGTGACCCTGCATTCCGGCTCTAACCATCGCTTGGCTAGCCTTGCCAGTTTATCATAGAGTTGTTCCTGCATCCTGTTATATGTCCCCTTGTTCATTGCCTTAAAATCCCTTACTGGTAGCTAATTTCCGGGTCTGGGCACCAATGTGGTAAACTATCAATGGAAGTTAAATATTACTAAGCTATAATGAATCAAATAAAATCAATCTAAATGAAAACTACTCTATATCTAAATTGAATTCAATCTGAAACAAGCTAATTTATATCCAAAGGTCTCACATAACAAATGTATATATAGGGTAAGGTTATAAGGGTTAATATTAGCCAGGAATTAACTCACCAATAGTTCCACGTGGCAATGAGGCAAGGGAGAACGTTTTACCCAATATGGTGGTGGACAATGGGGAACGAGACTTCGGTCCCAAGACCCGAGTCAAGTTAAAGAAAGAATAAATGATTACATGGGAATGGACATGATTATTATAATGTATGCTTATCTATCAGTCAGTCATGATGTCGATGAGAGCGTCGTGATGGTGTAGCTGAGTGTATGTGTATTGTGATTACAGGCACAAAAGCACGATCAACTGAGGGCGGAAAATTAGATGTTAACTGGTTGGTGTTCGTGAAGGCTCTGACGTACCTCAAAAGCACACCTTGCTGCCTTGGCAAACCGCCAGGAGCCCAAATTATCGTACCGCATTTAGGTTGCTCTATACGATAAATTCTATTAATATATACGATAAATTCATATATACTATATAAGACCATGGCAATATTGCTTAATAGCATATTAGGCCTTTTATAACTTAACTTATTTACAATCTTATAATATACGATCTACTCGTCCTACGTCGTGCTGTAGGAGAGATCGTGACGTCACAGAGACATATGAGATCACAAAAGAGTCATATTCTATCGTATTTATACGATAACATCTTTCACCCACAAAAATTTAGGAGAGATAATAAAAACAACAAACAATAATTCTCCCTACCAACAATTCCTTGAGACCTCTGGTAGACGCTTCTGAACTAGCGCCAGAGCTACGACTGTAGACATCACTATACCCAACACATATGCACAGTATATCTCAATTTGTGTGTGATTCTACAAGTTTTTATTATACAGTATATGATATATGATAAGGGAAAGCCCATATGCAGCTGATACTGACTACAAACATATTAGCTGATTAATTATCATAACAAAATTGGCGGGAAAATACCTGCTGACTTTTTATTGTAAATATACATTATTTATGAATATGGTTGATTTTATAATATATAAAACAAATAAAACAAAGTATGCATAGACCAAAGTATGTGTCAGCTACAGAACTTTCGATTAACTGCATATATTATAGAATTGTTGAAGGAGAGGGAGGGTGGATAGCTCCGCGATGTCGCCCATTTGCCACAAGGCGTAGCGGTAAACCTTGCATTCAGCGCCTCTATCGGCCACTGTAGGCATTTATTGGTAGGGAGAATTGTATTTTTTGTGCATTTTACCGGCAAGTAGTGCCGGCGATTCTCACGCCACTGGTGGGATTTTAAGTATTCCGTACTCAGAGTACGATATTTTGATAGAGGCAATCATAGTTGATTTCCAGTTGTGAAAATTTGAACATGCTCACCGAGGCAGTTGTGAAAATTTGAACATGCTCACCGAGGCTATGCTTCGTATATTGCGTCGTTTACCGAGGCAATGCTTCGTATATTGCGTCGTTTACCGAGGCGATGCTTCGTATTTTGCGTCGTTCACTGATGCGATGCTTCGATTGCGTCGTTAAACGAGGCCATGCTTCGTATATTACATCGATAAATGTTGAAAAATAGCGACAAAATTATCTTTCTTGGAAAAGCATGTGATTTTTCACACAAAAATGTAGGCGATCTTCTGCTGTCCAACGTGAGTTGGTGGGCTTTGGGAGCGATCGGAAATACTTCAATTCGAGAGCTCCGACAACCCCAGGCAGACGACTCACCAAAAATAAATTCTGCTATTCAATTTGAGTCGGCGGTGAACCTTTTTTCCGGAGGGTCTAAATTTGTGTGTGTGAAACATTTCGTCGTGGACAAATTACAAACAATCTTTTTTCGAGAAAAAGCTAAATTTTTCGAAGAGTGACTCTCCATCATTTCTCGATGACGGCTGAGGAAATGTTCGAGGGCATTTCACAGGAAAATGTACCTCCCCCAATGCTTCGTAAAGTGTGTTGGTCACCTAATCAATGCTTCGTACAGTACGTCGTTACACCTAGGCCATGCTTCGTATACTACGTCATACACCTAGGTCATGTTTCGTATAGTAGTCATTTTGCATCTGGCCTGTCAGGAATATTAATATTAGGGAGCATTGTGAATAGAGACTTCAATTATTGGCTCTCCATGTGTGGAAAATGTTATATATAATTTTTTGTTTTTGAGAATGGCAGGTTACCATCTAGTGCGTCTTCCATTTGGGCACGGTTGTTTCGTTCATCTGGACAGGGTACCGTCTAGGACTCTAGGCGCTTCGTTCATAAGGGTATTGTCTAGTGCTTCGTTTATGTGTACAGGTTACCAGTTGGTTCTTTGAGCCAATGCTAGTTATTATTAGGGAACATTTCTTGACTCAGGTCAGTCAGTAACTGGCCTTCGGACAGGAAGCATCTACCTAATAATGAGGACACACCTTCGAGGTGTTCCAATCGTCCCCCATGGTGAAATTTCTGCCACCAGCTCCCTCTATTGCGATTACGGCCGTCGAGCACAGTTTTGTTGTAAGTATACTGCATATTCGCATTTCGTCGTACTATGTTCGAGGGCATCTCACCGGGACAATGTACCTCCCCCAGTGCTTCGTAAAGTGTGTTGCGTTTGAACCTGCTCATAGGAGTGTTTAAAACTTGAATCCTATCCTATATTTCAAAATATGAAATATGGCTAAACAATGAAAAATGGTGCGTAATTCGAAAAGTACTCGATGGATTTTTAAGATTTTTTACAGTGGTGGATATTAACACTTTGTGGCGTGCCTGGCCTACCCTCTCCGGCCTACATTGGAGGAAGTGAGCCGCGCTCTCCACCTCCCACCTACCCTGTTAAAACCCAGTATAGTAAAACGCTCGCCCATCCTACTAGGCAGCTTGGGCCAAAAAGCCTCTAGCTGCGGCCAACACAATAATGGTATCTCTCGTTTTTCACCCACATTCACAATATTTCAGAAACTTGCTAAATAACATAGAATTTTGTATTCTCATTCTCATACATAATAAATCATAGCTATATATTCCTTCACTACTCTCTTCACCACCCTCTTACTCTCCACATACCTGGCTCGTTTCTATCTCTCGAAATCTTCATTCCCTCTACTACCCAACCACTCTCTATATGCTTTCTTCTTTTCTTCCACAGCTATCTTTACTTCTTCTGTCCACCATGCTGTACCTTTCACTCCCCTCCCTCTTCTCCTCACTCCACACCCCTCCTCACATGCTGCACAGATCTCATCCTTAAACACCTTGCTCATCTCTTCCACTTCCTCCCTAACTTCCAGGTCGAACCCACCTAGTCGTCTTTCTACTGCTCTCCCTGATTTCCTCCTCCTGTAACCTCTCCACCCTCCTCACCATTCCACCTTCCTATCACCTCCCTCCAGCTCTCCTCACCCACTTCTATTGTATCCTAACCTTAGCTACTACTACATAATGATCCGACAGATCCCTTCCAATACCCCTATACGCCCTAGCATCCATCACAGATTTCTTCATGCGTTCATCGACACATACATAATCAATCAATGACTTTCTTTCCACCACTGTCTTATCCTTCATGATCACCCATTTCCACGTGTACCTGTGGATCATTCTGTGTCGAAAGAAGGTGTTGGCTATCCACAGCCTCCTCCCCACACATACGTCCACAATTGCACTACCATTCCCATTCACCTCTGATGGCACCCCCCACCCTCCCACCACTCCCTCAACTTTCCTATCACCCACCTTACCATTCATATCCCCAATCAGAAATATTCTTTCGTTCTTGTCAAACTTCTCCAGGCGCGCCTCCGCATTCATCCAGAACTCCTCTTTCTTGCTTTCAAGTTGATCCTCTGTCGGGGCATACACACACACACAATCACCCACGTTTGTATTCCTACTTTCATTCTCACCCACACAATCCTTGAACCCACAGACCCATACTCTCTTACATATTCCTTCTATGTGTAATACTTGCGATGTGTTATATGTTTAGGTTCCTAATAATTGTACAGTAATATAGTATTTCAAAGAATTTTCCTTTCCTACACAGAACTAACAAAAGAGAGGATTGATGAATTAAAAAAGCTGGTACTTCAAAGTCTACATGACCGAGTACATGCGAGGAAGCACCTCTCTCTTCAGTATAGACGACAACTGGACGAGGAGATCGATCGTGTCTGCAAAACTAAGACTTTACGGACTATTAACCGTTTATACGACCACGAAATAGAAAAGAAAACGACTGAACTAGATGAACTGAAGAAAAAGAAAGACCGAGAAAAAAATACTACACTCTTGCAGTGGCAGTGTGAAAGAAAGCTTCTAAATGCAAACAAAGGCCGAAATCGTAAATATCCCAGAGTGATCTGCAAGACAACAAAGACACCTGGCAGACCATGCCCAGTCGCCGGTTGCTACAGCGAATCGGTCAACCTACGGAAGCACATGGGCATTTGCCACTCGTACCTAACTAACGACGATAGAGAGAATGTTTTGGCTGCAGCAAGTAGGTTCTCTAGGAAAAGGTCCCTGCCACCAAGAAATGCAAAAAAAAAACTATATGATTGTCCCTTCTGCTCAAAATCAGTTAAACGGATCGATATGCACTTAAGAAATGTTCACAAAAAACAAAGACTCCATGGAATACCAGGAACTCTTCAGACACGTACGTAAGGTTTGCTTTCCATAATTCAATTATTTTCTTAATAATAGGCCAAACATTAAAGCAATAAAAGCAATTCACTTTAAAGTAAAGAAACCTTGTAATGCATTTGTAAATAATTATATGCCAACTAAAACAGTACAACTTTTATTGTATATATTTTGAATCATTAATTAGACATATTTCACATGAACATTGAACTATTTTGCAGAAAAAAAGCAACGTCACCTGCCGAAGTAGAGGATGTACCCATAGTAGCTGGTACCATAGCTATCACCGAGGATGACCACGTCAAAATGTTCTTTAAGGAGTACGAGGCTTACCTAGAGGACACCCAACCGATGAAAACAGTGACAGTCAAGAAAAAAAGTCATCTTCTAAGAGATGCACTCTTTGGGCTACGCGGAACAGAGGAGGAATTTGCGAGAAATCCCTTTGGGGGGCTTAAGATAATTCAGCTCACCCGGGAAGCTGTCATGACCGGAGGATCAATAATGGCACGCTCTGAATCCCTCTCCGCGAGCACACTTAGAATGATGACAGACTCCTGTCTGCATGCTCTCAATTTTCTCAAAGAAACTGAGAATCAACAATTCCAAGTAACAGAAATTCTCCTAGTCTCCTAGTCTGGCGAGCTGTCGCCAAAGCAAAAAGTAAGTATAATGTTAATAATGTTATCGAGTAATTATTTGAATGTTTCATATTTTCGTTTTATATATTTCTAAAAGTGATTCCACGAGTTGTACAACTATTTATTGTGTTATGTCCTATTTCCTTCCACAGAATACTTTGGCACGGAAGAGGTAGGACAGAACACCGTAAACAGCAAAATGAGGTCGCGATTTTGGCAATGGAAGATGTACATCTGGAAACTAATGATGCTGTTGAAATTCCCATAAACAATGCGGCATCATTAATCCACGATGGACGTGCACCAGCAAAGCCACTTATAAGACAAGATTTTGTCAGCTTGCGAGATGCACTGATTGTGAGACTGTCCGTTCGATACCTACGAAGAAATCAGGAGTTTACTGAATTTACAATCGGCGAATACGAGGGAAGATCAACAGAAGTCGAAGATGGCAGAAAGGTAACTTGCATACAGGTAGCACGACACAAAACGGGGTCCAAAGACCCCTGCATCTTATACTTAGGCAATACAGAGGCAGCTGCTCTTGAGGCGTACATGAAATATTATCGCCCAATAGTTGCCACATGTGTAAGGCCAAAATGTAAGATGTTTGTGAATCGGCAAAGCAACAACACCGATGGCCAATGTTTCTCTCAACTCTCAATAGAAAATGTAGGGAAGATCATTGCCAAGATGGGACTGAGGGCAGGTATTGTTGGGAGAGTGGGCAGCCGGAAGCTACGACATGCACAGATCACAGCTGCCCTCAAAGATGAGGATACGCTTGCCAACAGACATGCCCTTGCAACCTTGGCCTGCCACAGCATGATAACATGCAGAAATTACTAAGACTTCACCAATCGCAGGACTACTGGAAACAGAGTTGTGAACAGTCTGCAGGATCTACGTTGTGATGCAGCATCAGGGTAGGTGTTAATGAGGCTTACATAAAAGTTATACATTTATTATTTTTATTTGGCAAAATGTACAAATGCTTCATTAAAATGGGGTCCGAGAGGTGAGAGACACACCGTAATATAATTTTGCCAGTTGGTAAACATGCCAGAGGGATATTGCATTCAAATTCAAACCTTCCTCAAAGGTCATTTGCCCGCTAAAGGATTAAATTTGTTTCAGAGGAAATATAGTGAGAATACTATCAGCCGACATTTTTATAATCTTTCAGGAAACTGCATGGCTTGCCATTAATGGAACTGGGAGAGGATGCCAGAAAGTCCCACCCTTCAAAGCTTTCACAGCATGTAAGTGCGGCCTGTCCTCTTCCCGCTCCTTCAGGATACGTTCCACCCAGGTAAGTGCACACAATTTGAAAAAAAAAAAAAACAGTATTTCGTATATTTAGGGAATTTTCGTATACTAATAAATCATGCTACAATTAATTTTATATTTTCCCTAAATCAACTTATGTATATTTTTTGTCCCACACTTTTCAGGCGACAGTCAACTAATGTACCCTTGGATGATGGGACTCTGTCAGTTCCAGACTGTGGATCTCTGTCCGCAGTACTGATAGGATCCATTAGTGAGGTGATTACAATTCAGGAGGAGACTACAATTCAGGAGGACCATACATCATCTGCATCAAAACACGGATCTTCAGTTCTAGCCTATGGATCTCGGTCCGCAGTGCTGCAAGAATCCTTTAGCGATGTGAAAACACTTCCAGAGGACAATGTGTAAGTTTATTACTTTACTTACATTTAATTTAAATATATACAATAATATTATTAAATATTATTGCAGTGTGAATAATACTTTGATACAGAGACTTTACATTTGTATTATTTTTATTTAGCAAACTGTACAAATAATTACTTGAATTGGGGTCTGAGAGGTGAGAGACACAAGATAATATAATTTTGTCAGTTAATCCACATGCCAGGGGGTTATTGCATTAAAAATCGTACCTTACCTCATATATCCCTGTAAGGCCATTTGCCAGATAAATGTTAAATTTGTTTCAGGAGAATTATAGTGAGAATACTAACAGAAGGCATTTCTATCTTCTTTCAGGAAAAAGCATGGCTTGCCATTAATGGAGCTGGGGGAGGACGCTAGAATGTCACGCCCTTCAAAGCCTTCACAGGATGTAAGTGCGGCCTGTCCTCTTGCCGGTCCTTCAGAATACGTTCCTCCCAGGTAAGTACACAACATTTTGAAAACAAAATCTTAGTTTTTTGTGTATTTAGGGAATTATTGTATACTAATATAATAAATCATGCTACAATTAACTTTATATTTGCATTATAACAACTTATGTATATTTTTTTGCCCCACACTTTTCAGGCTACAGTTAAGTAATGTACCCTTGGATGATGGGACTCAGTCAGTTCCTGACTGTGGATCTCTGTCCGCAGTGCTACAAGGATCCGGTAGCGAGGTGACTACAATTCAGGAGTACCGTACGTCCCGAGAATTTAAGGTCCCGAGAATCCAAGGACAGGGTAAGCAAACATTCTTCTTCACTGCCATCAAAGAGTGGAACGACCTACCCCAGTCAGTCCGTGAAAAGAGAACACTGTATTCCTTCAGACGTAGCCTGAAGGAACACCTGAACCGGACAGCTGCGAGAAGGGAGCACCAAGCTTATGTCTACTACTAAATGCGACATAAGAGATAGACAAACCAAACTGAAATGATTACTGATTACGGATTACTGATATTTACTATAGGATGTAAGGCATCTTAAAATAACCCCCTAGAAATACTTTCTCTAAAGTATCTATTTCTTTATCCTCCCCATTTTCCCCAGCTAACCTAATCCCACAAGGATCCCAATGGAAATACCCCTAACGGCCTTATTGGGCTATCCTTAGTTGGAATTATGCAAGGCTGGTACATGTCATATTTGTAACATACTATGCGGTACCAACTCTGTAAATTGCTAACTGAATAAATATTATTATTATTATTATTATTATTATCTGCATCAAAACACGGATCTTCAGTTCCAGGCTGTGGATCTCGGTCTGCAGTGCTGCACGGATCCGTTAGCGAGGTGACAACACTTCAGGAGGACAATGTGTAAGTTATATATTTATTACTTACATTTAATTGAAATTTATATAATTGCAATACTATTATTAAATATTAGTATAGTCTATCTATCTATCTATTGCCTGACGCCGTGATCGCCGAAGGGGTGGCCACGAACGAACTGCCCCCATGCACCTCTGTCCCCAGTCAGTCGACGCCCCTCCCCCCAACTAGCACCGCCTTCATTCATGTAGTTCCTCACTCCATCCTTCCACCTCATATTCGGTCTACCTCTCCCCCTCTGTCCCTCCACCTCGCTCTCGTACACCCTCTTAGTCATTCTCTCGCTTTCCATACGTTCCATATGGCCGAACCATCTCAAGTTGTTCCTTTTCACACTTTCCAGCACATCTACCTCCACACCACACCTCCTTCTTACTTCCTCATTAGTCTGTCTATCCCTCCATGTAATTCCGCACGCACTCCTTAAGTAATTCATTTCCACTGCTCTCACTCTTGGTCTGAGTCTCTCAACCAACGTCCATGCTTCGCTTCCGTAAGTCAGTGTCGGGATTACCACACTGTCATGCAAGGACTTCTTCACTTCCATACTGACCACCGTATTTCTTGTTACTGCTTTTAGCGTTCCTACAACCCTCTTCCCCTGTTGTACCCTCTCCCGCACCTCTTCATCCATAGTCCCATCTTTACTCAACACACTGCCCAGATACTTAAAAGAGTTGACGATCTCCATAGCCTGACCGTTCAGCTTCACCTCACACTCTGTGACTTCACCCCTTTCGAAGACCATAACCTTGCTCTTCCCCGTATTTACCTTCAAATTCCGTTTTTCGCACACTGTTCCAAACTCATTTACCAGACCCTGCAACTCCCATTCATTATCACTCATCAGAACTGTATCATCCGCAAACAGCAGTATAGGTAGCTTCCACTCAATTCCCTCCCTTTTCAGCGATACACCAACATCCACTGCTCTTGATAGTATTTCTTTCATAACTCCATCCATATATACAGTAAACAACCACGGGGACATCACACACCCCTGTTTGAAACCAACATTCAGGTCAAAGAACTCGCTCTGCTCACTCTCCACACGTACTGCCACCTTTGCACCCTCATACATGCTCTTCACTGCTTTCAGCAACTTGCCCTCTACTCCGTATATTCTAAGTACTTTCCACAAACCTTCTCTATCCACTCTGTCATAGGCCTTCTCCAAGTCCATAAAGGCAACATACACCTTTTGTTTCTTCTCCAGATACTTCTCCACAACACAATTCAGGGTAAAAATCTGATCTACACATCCTCTTCCCTTCCTAAAGCCTCCCTGCTCGTCGCCTATCCATTTCTCCGTTCTCACTCTCACTCTCTCAATCACTACCCTACTGTATACCTTCCCTACTACGCTTGGAAGACATATTCCTCGGTGGTTACCACACACTCCTCTTTCCCCTTTGCCCTTATATAGGGGGACTATTATGCCAGTCTTCCAGTCATCGGGTGCACTCCCCTTCTCCCATGCTAGTTTGCACATTTTCCATACCCATTCTATCACTATCTCACCACCATACCTCAACATTTCCCCACACACTCCATCTGTTCCTGGTGCTTTCCCCAACTTCACTCTTTTCATGGCTTCCCACACTTCTGACCTCCTGATCCCCACCTCCTCCTCCACTACTTCTCTTCTTCTCCCTCCCATACCATATCCAGCTATGTTTGCTGGCGGCTCTTCATTCCTTTCATTTAGCAACTCACTGAAGTACTCCCTCCATCTTTCGACTCTCTCTTGCTTCTCGGCTAGCATTCTCCCGTTCTTATCTTTCACACCCTTACTGTTTCCCTTGCTACCTTCCCTAACTTTCTTGACTTCTTTCCAGAACAGTTTCTTACTCACCCTCCATTTTACACTCAGATTCCTTCCAAATTCCTCATCTACTCTTCTCTTACTTTCCTTCACTACTCTCTTCACCACCCTCTTACTCTCCACGTACCTCGCTCGTTTCTGTCTCTCGGAATCTTCATTCCCTCTACTACCCAACCACTCTCTATATGCTTTCTTCTTTTCTTCCACAGCTATTCTTACCTCTTCTGTCCACCATGCTGTACCTTTCACTCCCCTCCCTCTTCTCCTCACTCCACACACCTCCTCACATGCTGCACAGATCTCATCCTTAAACACCTTGCTCATCTCTTCCACTTCCTCCATAACTTCCAGGTCGAACCCACCTAGTCGTCTTTCCACTGCTCTCCTGTACTCCTCCCTGACTTCCTCCTCCTGCAACCTCTCCACCCTCCTCACCATTCCACCCTCCTCTCGCCTCCCTCCCGCTCTCCTCACCCACTTCTTTTGTATCCTAACCTTAGCTACCACTACATAATGATCAGACAGACCCCCTCCAATACCCCTATACACCCTAGCATCCATCACAGATTTCTTCATTCGTTCATCCACACATACATAATCAATCAATGACTTTCGTTCCACCACTGTCTTATCCTTCATCGTCAACATCCGTTTCCACGTGTACCTGTGGATCATTCTGTGTCGGAAGAAGGTGTTGGCTATCCACAGCCTCCTCCCCACACATACGTCCACAAGTGCACTACCATTCCCATTCACCTCTGATGGTACCCCCCACCCTCCCACCACTCCCTCAACTTTCCTATCACCCACCTTACCATTCATATCCCCAATCAGAAATATTCTTTTGTTCTTGTCAAACTTCTCTAGGCACGCCTCCACATTCATCCAGAACTCCTCTTTCTTTCTTTCAAGTATATCCTCTGTCGGGGCATACACGCATACAATCACCCACGTTTGTATTCCTACTTTCATTTTCACCCACACAATCCTTGAACCCACAGACCCATACTCTCTTACACATTCCTTCCATTTGCTACTTACAAACAAACATGCACCTTCTCTCGCTGTTCCTTCACTCACTCCAGCACACACACCCATTCCACACTCCCACTCTCTCACATCTGAACCTTTCCATTTGGTCTCTGTCATTCCACATACATCCAGCCTGGCATTCACTAACACTTCCAGAACCTCTCTCTCTTTTGTGCCATCATTCATGCCACTAACATTCCATGTAGCCATTCTCAGAATGTCCGAAGGCATGTCCTTAGTCGATCGTGGTTCGTCAACGTTGGTTCCGTCCGCATCCGAGGCTGTTCGTTCGTTTTTTTTTGCTTAGATATTTTTTCCGGGTGGGGGTCGCAAGCCCACCGACCCAACCTCTTTAGTCGCCTCTTACGACACGCAGAAGGCACGTATAGTGTGATTAATATTTGGAAATAACAATAATAATAATAATAATAATAATAATTACTATTATAACATATACTGAGCAACTTTATATATACTGTATATATATATTGTTTTTTACTCTTCAGATATGAATCAACCTTGTCAGTTTCGGTATGTGGATCAAGGTCTGCGGTTCTCCAGGTGTCCATTAGTGAGGCAACGACTCTTATGGATGAGCAAGGGCCTTTTTCGCCAGTTACACCAACCATCATAGAAAGTGCAGGATCACAGATGCAGATGAACCAAGCAGCCCTGGAGGGGTCGATCAGAGAAGCATCGACAATTTCCATCGTCAAGAAGACTTCAAAATTGATAAATCATGGATAAGTCAACATTTTCAAAATGCCATCATTGCCAATTCAAACGATTCCGACTATATAAGGATGTGAAGCATTTAATGGGTAAATTCCCCCGAAAAGGTATAGGGAGATGGGAAATTGATTGGAATGTTCTCTACCTAGAAAGAAAGAACTCTATTTATGGTAGATTCAAAACGACTGAAATACAACGACAGTCAAATCAAGTCGGGAGGAGAACAAAAATAAACAAAACGATTACATTTGGTATTGGGACACGGCAAACCAAACACAAATAATAGTATTTAATGGGGTAACGGATAAATGGCCTTACAGGGATGTTTGAAGTAAGGTTGGCAAAATTGTTTCACCTCTCCGACCCTATTTTAATTAATTATTTGTACATTTTTGCCAAATAAGAATAATAAAATTAATAATAAAATTGTACTACTCTACTACTATATTTCTTGTTTTTGTAACTTTCCACATAGTTGTATTTATTTATAGGAAAAACTACAGACGATTCAGTATTTCACTCTACAAAAATATTGTTAAAATATTTCACACCACAGCAAAGTCTCTTTTTTGAATAGTGGAATATTTTTAGGGTTAAATTTGGAGTCCTCTGCCGAGGGTCGTTAGGAGGCCTCTCGAATAGAAATCTATCCGCTGCCACGAAGGCTGACATCGAGAAATGTTCGTGAGTGTCTCCCCCCCCAAAACAAAAATCACTTCTCTCCCAAAAACAATATTGTTCAATTGTTCAAATTTTTCACAACTGGAAAAAAATTATTGTTCAAATATTTCATAAGAAGTTTATCCCCCAAAATTCACCTCTCTCAAAAAATTATTGTTTAGATTTTTCACAACAGGAAACAAATATTGTTCAAATTTTTCATAAGAGGTTAATTTTTCGGGGAGATACTCTCGAACATTTCTCGACGTCGCTTTCGTGGCAATCTGATATATTTTGATTCGAGGGTCCTCCAATGACCCTCGGCATTCTAGAAAATATTCAGAAACACCTCGGCAGACCACTCTCATTTGTTTTTATTAAAATAAACAAAATATAGAACTATATGTTATCCTTTTTGAGAGCAAATGGTCTTACAGGGATATTTGAGGTAAGGTTGGAATTTGAATGCAATAAGCCTTTGGTATGTGGACCAACTGGCAAAATTGTATTACCATGTGCCTCCGACCATATTCGACGCTATATCAATTAATTATTTGTACATTTTGCCTAATAAGAATAATAAAATTGTACTACGCGAGTCCTTGTTTTTGTAACTTTCCACATAGATGTACTTATTTATAGGAAAATCCACAGACGATGCAGTATTCGGTGTTATGAAACGAGATAGGGTACCACATCGAGAAAAATTGGAGAGGGGTTCTCCGAAATATTTACCTCTCTGGGAAAAAATATTGTTAACACTTTTTCACATCACAGCGAAGTCTCGTTTTGAATAGCGGAATATGTTTTGTGGGTTAATTAGAGTCCTCTGCCTAGGGTCGTTGGGAGGCCTCTCAAATAGAAATCTATCCGATCTCTGGATAGATTGCGTCTCTCTCTCTGTACACATCAGCATAGGGGTATAGAGCTGCTAAATCATAGGCGAGCCCGAATGAATCACACCCAATAGCATTCACTCCAAAAACAATAACTGAGGCAGGTGAATTAAACAGATCATCGCACGCCAACCCCTCAAGATTGAGGAGCGGCCAATTGTACATCTACAATATCGCTCTGCCTGGACTAGAATACACAACATATACACAACACTGCTCCCCCACCCCAACCCAGTCTCTCAAACAACTTCTAATCCGTGCTCCACTCATACAGGGCTGCCCCCACATTCAGTGAGGGAGGGAGGGAGAAGACACGTCGAAATATGTCGCTCTGACTGTGTAACTTTGGGTTCTTCTTCCTGACCGCTCCTGCGGAAGAATTCTGGGTCTGACATATGGTTTAGCCAGTTGACAAAAATATAGCTGGTTAGGAAATAAAAACAACTATTACACAATCTTTGTTGTATTGAAAATCATTAATTGTATACACATTTCTGTAATGTCAGCGACGACGTAGTCGAATCTGGGAAGAGTTTCTGGGCTACATTGGACCCTTTATATTGAAATATCATCTTCGACGACGCTGGTCATTGTTCCTCTCAGAGCAACGAACGCAGACCTCGCAGGTAGACCAATCTTTCGGTAACTTGAGTGAGAGGAAACAATGACCAGCGTCGTTGTCATGCGACAGACATCGATAAATCTTGGAGAAATGTGCGATGGCGTACCTCACCGAAAATCTTTTCTCTCTCCAAAATCTCTCTCTCCCAAAAAATAGTGTTCAAATTTTTCACACCTCACAGGTACACCAATCCATAGAGTACATATTATGACCTGGAGGCGAAAGCGTGAATTAATGGGACCGAAGATAGTCAATATAATGTCTTTGTGGGGACCCTCCCCTCCCATTGTGATCGTGCTGCCATCTCTCGAACGTGCGGATCCCTATTTACAGATTTGTGGCGTCTTATTTCACCTCTAGGTCATATGTACTCTATGGACCCATCTCTGGGCAGAGATACTCTATGACGTACAATACGAAGCATGACCTAGGTGTAAACGACACACTATATGAATCATTGGGGGAGGTAAATTTGCCTGTGAGACGCCCTCGAACATTTCCTCAGCCGTCATCGAAAAATGATGGAGAGTCGCACTTCGAAAAATTTATCTTTCACGAAAAAACATATGTTTGTGTATTTTCACACAAACATTTAGGCGATCTTCTGCTGTCCAACGTGAGTTGGTGGGCTTTGGGAGCAATCGGAAATACTTTGATTCGAGAGCTCCAACAACCCCAGGCAGACGACTCACCAACAATAAAATCTGCTATTCGACTTGAGTTGGCGGTGAACCTTTTTTGGGGCGGGGGAGGGTCTAAATTTGTGTGTGTGAAACCTTTTGTGGACAAATTACGAACAATCTTTTTTTTTAGAGAAAGCTAAATTGTTCTCGATGACGGCTGAGGCAATGTTCAAAGGCGTTTCACAGGAAAATGTACCTCCCCCAATTCTTCGTTTAGTGTGTCGGTCATCTAATCAATGCTTCATATATTACGTTGTATACACCTAGGTCAAGCTTTGTATGTGAAAAAGTTTCCACAAATACTCTTGCAAATGTAATACTAATGTCCGTAATACTAATTGCTGCAGTATGGCGGAACCCTTACTTGGGGTACCAGAGGTTAGAGACTTCTTAGGGAACGTCGTCCTGCAACTGGCCTGTCCGTAATGTGAATAGAGACTTAAATTATTGGCTCTCCATGTGCGGAATATTCTGTATATAATTTTTTTCGAGAATGGCAGGGTACCGTCTAGTGCGTCTTCCATTAGGGCACGGTGCCGTCTATTGTTTCGTTCACCTGGCAGGGTATCATCTAGTGTTTCGTTCATCTGGACAGGGCACCGTCGAGTGCTTCGTTCATCTGGACAGGGTACCGTCTAGGTGCTTCGCCCATCTGGACTGGGTACCGTCTAGTGCTTCGTTCCTAAGGGTATCGTCTAGTGCTTCGTTCATCTGTACAGGGTACCGGCTAGTGCTTTGAGCCAATGCGAGATATTCTTAGGTAACAGTGCTTGACCCCGGGTCAGTCAGTAATTAGCCTTCGGACAGGAGACCCGTACCTAGCAACGAGGACACATCTTCGAGGTGTTCCACTCGTCCACCGTGGTGAAATTTCCGCCGCCGGCTCTCTCTCTGTCGCGATTACGGCCGCCGAACAGAGTTTTGTTGTAAATATATACTGTACAGTATATTCACATTTGGTCATACTATGCTTTATCTTGCGCATAGAAGTGTATAGATCTTGTATCATGTCGCGCTTGAACCTGCTCATAGGAGTGTATAAAACCTGAATCCTATATTTCAAAATATGAAATATAACTTACATTTCTAAAAAGTGAAAAATGGTGCGCAAATATATTTAAACTATTGTCTAAATAGTGAATAGTTAATCCATCACACCTTCTTGTTTTCATTCGTTACCGAGTTCTGTAATATTTCATACGATTACCTAATATAGGTAACACTTATAGGTTGTGTTAGTTTGCTTAGGTGAGGTCAGGGGAGTTGCAGAACTTCTAGATTATTAACCGGCGACTACAACGGCCCCTGCACAACCACCAAGCCATGATTCCGCTGGCACAAACTTTAAACCGGCGACTAGAATGCCCCTCCAAGTAGTAATCCAAACTCTACTCTGCACCCCCAAACGAATCTGACATTTCAAAACACATACAAACACGTCTCCACCACTCTCGTTATGTTAGGTAAGGGGAGTTGCAGAACTTGTAGACTACAAGTAGGGTATTGTAACATTGACCATACATTGTTCACATTATTAATTACCTCACCTACCGTAATTTCATTCTCTACACACAATCACTGGGTGAATACAATGTCTTGTGGGAAATTGTACTAATAAGGTTAATACTAGGTCTATTTATAATGTTTGACCGAGAAAAGTTAACTACCCGTATACTGTATAGTATACTTTACTACCCGTATACTGTATAGTATACTTTACTACCCGTATACTGTATAGTATACTTTACTACCCGTATACTGTATAGTATACTTTACTACCCGTATACTGTATAGTATACTTTCACGTGAGAAGTATTACAGGGAATGGTCCGATTCGTGGCGAGAACCTTTAAGACGGTGAACATTTTGTCGGACAGGGCCAATCGGCCGGGACTGGTTTGGAGTCACTGGGAGTCTAACAGGAATCACTAGGATATCGCTAGAATCACTAGGAGTCATCGATTTTCACCGCGAATAAGCCCAGGAATCGGAATTTTCAGCTACTCCTAGTGATTCTAGCTCGCATTCCTGACTGCGAGCTAGAAGTACCCTTAACTCGAAAAGTACTCGAAGGATTTTTATGATTTTTGCACAGTGGTACATTAATACTTGGGCGTGCCTGGCCTACCCTCTCCTGCCTACATAGGAAGTGAGCCGCGCTCTCCACCTCCCACCTACCCTGTAAAAAATGCACAGTATAGTCAAAACGCTCGCCCACCCTACTAAGCTAGTACTCCAGCTTGGGCCAAAAAGCTTCTAGCCGCGGCCAACATAATAATGTTATCGCTCCTTTTTATCCACACATATCACCCCAACTGCATTGAAATACACTTCACAAGATAGAGGGAATCTATACAACAATATTTGTTCTATCAACCCAAAAATAGTGTATCTATTGTATAATGGTTATATCGTATACAATTAGTATTCGTAAATATTTCTGCTGCGAATTGTGGTATGTGTCACTTTTCTTCACAATATTTCCGAAACCGGCTAAATAACATATTTGTATTATCATACATACTAAACCATAGCTATATTTTCTGCTGAACATGATGGCGATGTTAAGAATATTTTCTCATCAATATTGGATTTTATAGAAGTAATGTATAACGATAGTTTTAGCATTTATATCAGTGATGAAACGGGAAAAAAGACCAGCTCCAAGATTAATAATTGACGACAACTGAACACTGAGATCGAACGTGTCCGCAATATTAAGACTTTACGGACTGTTGATCATTTTATGACCAACAAATACAAACGAAAAAAGCTGAACTAGATGAACTGAAGAAAGAGAAAGGCCGAGAAAAGAATACTATACTCCTGCAGTGGCAGTGTGCAAGAAAGCTTCTAAATGAAAACAAAGGCCCAAATCGTAAATAGTCCAAAGCGATCAGCAAGACAACAAATAGACCTGGCAGACCCTGCCCAGTCGCCGGTTGCTACAGGGAATCAGCCAACCTACGGAAGCACATGGCCGTTTGCCACTCGTACCTAACTAACGACGATAGAGAGAATGTTTTGGCTGCAGCGAGTAGGTTCTCTAAGAAAAGGCCCCTGCCACCAACAAATGCAAAGAAAACAAACCTATATGGTTGTCCCTTTAGAGATGCCCTCTTTGGGTCACGCGGAACAGAGGAGGAAATTGCGAGAAATACCTTTGGGGAGGGGGGCTTAAGATAATTCAACTCACCCGAGAAACTGTCATGACCGGAGGAACCTTAATTAACCTGTACCGGCGACGGCTTTTTAAGTTTTTCTAGCTATATTTATACAAATTTCTGTAGTTTAACCTCTGAAGTGCGCATGGGGGTTATGAGACACCTCTGCCTGTGTGCATGTATTTGAGCTGTTTCCATCACTAAAATATTTATTTTACCATAAATAGCATTAATACTTCTCCATATGCGCCTATTATAGGTTGATTATAAAGGTATTAACCTGTTACAACAATAAAACAAGTGGAAACAGCGTTTGGATGGTCAAAATCGGCTATACAGGCCGGGAGTTACATAATGTATGGCTGAGGCAACCTCCTTTCCCGCCACTTTTCCCCAAGTCTGGAGAGACACTGTCGATCGATACTCTCTCTCTCTCTCTCTTGCACTCGCTTGCTAACAGTGATGACAATGCCCTGCTTGCAACTCGCTAATGTTAGCACGAAAATATACCACAGAATAAGGGAATAACAGGGAAAATAGGTGATAACTGAAGGAGGGGAGGAAAGTGGGGAAGGAGGGGAGGTAGAGGAGTGATATTTTGCACGGCCCAGGGGCAAAAAAAACAAAAACAAAAACAAAATTTGGTGTTTTAAATTGATTTTTTTTCCCCCCTGACTCTTAAGAGTCTTCCCGCAGTCCGCCGGGGGAACTCTTAAGAGTCTTCCCGTAGTTCCCGGGTTAAGAAGGTTCTGTGGTATTAAAAAGGGTTTTGCGTTAGTTCCAAGCCTGTAATTGCTGGAGGCACTTTTTAAACTGAAGAAAATCGTCTAATAATAGCCAACATTAAGTTAAAAGGACGTCGCTGGTACAGAAGGGGTTAATGGCACGCTCTGAAACCCTCTCCGCGAGCACACTCAGAATGATGACCGACTCCTGTACGCATGCGCTCAACTTTCTCAAAGAAATAGAGAATCGACAATTCCAAGTAACAGAAAATCTCCTAGGCCCGGTCAGGCGAGCTGTCGCCAATTAAAGCAAAAAGTAAGTATAATGCTATCAATTAATTATTTGAATGTTTCATATTTTCGTGTTAATATTTGCAAAAGTGATGATTCCACGTGTTGTACAACTAATTATTATGTTCTCTGATCGACATTATTGCATGGGGTTCTGTCCTATATTCTTCCACAGAATACTTTGGCGTGGAAGAGGTGGGACAGAGAGAACACCGTAACCAGCAAAATGAGGCTGAGCTGTTAGCCACGGAAGATGTGCATACCCTGGAAACTAATGACGCAATTGAAATTCCCATAAACAATGCTGCATCATTAATCCACGATGGACGTGCACCAGCAAAGCAACGTATACAGAAAGCCTATGTCGAAACGGGAAAAAAAGACCAGCTCCAAGATTAATTGTAAGTATCATTTATTACATTTCTCATGATATTATGATCTCAATGACAATATTGCTCAATAGTATTTGAACGAATGAAAACATTTTCACATTTTCAGGCACGAAAAAGAGGAAGAAGATGAAGCAGCGATGCATAGTGGTATAAATGAGACGGAACACATCCAACCACACTAGGAAAAAAGACATATAAATGAAATACCCCGTTGTCTCATGGTCTCGATGAAGAGGCACTGCAGATGACGTGCTACTTGAAACAACTGGGGAGGTGATATCTTTATTTTTTCTTAAATTTCCCCTTGTGTTATACTTGCGATGTGTTATATGTTTATGTTCCTATTAATTGTATTGTGATCAAGCATTTCAAAGAATATTCTTTCTTTCACAGAACTAACAGAAGAGAGGGTTGATGCCTTAAAAAGGCTTGTACTTCAAAACATAACCGAATAAATGCCACAGAATACTTTGGCATGGAAGAGGTGGGACAGAGAGAACACCGTAAACAGCAAAATGAGGCTGAGCTGTTAGCCATGGAAGATGTGCATACCCTGGACACTAATGACGCTATTGATATTCCCATAAACAATGCTGCATCATTAATCCACGATGGACGTGCACCAGCAAAGCAACGTATACAGAAAGCCTATGTCGAAACGGGAAAAAAGACCAGCTCTAAGATTAATTGTAAGTATCATTTATTACATTTTCTCATGAAAATATGATCTCAATGACAATATTGCTCAATAGTATTTGAACGAATGAAAACATTTTCACATTTTCAGGCACGAAGAAGAGGAAGAAGATGAAGCAGCGATACATAGTGGTATAAATGAGACGGAACACATCCAACCACGCTAGGAAAAAAGACAAATAAATCAGACACCCCGTTGTCTCATGGTCTCGATGAAGAGGCACTGCAGATAACGTGCTACTTGAAACAACTGGTGAGCTGGTATCTTTATTTTTTCTTAAATGTCCCCTTGTGTTATACTTGCGATGTGTTATATGTTTATGTTCCTAATAATTGTATTGTAATCAAGCATTTCAAAGAATGTTCTTTCTTTCACAGAACTAACAGAAGAGAGGGTTGATGCCTTAAAAAGGCTTGTACTTCAAAGTCTACATAACCGAATAAATGCCACAGAATACTTTGGCATGGAAGAGGTGGGACAGAGAGAACACCGTAAACAGCAAAATGAGGCTGAGCTGTTAGCCATGGAAGATGTTAGACCCTTGAAACTATTGACGCTATTGAAATTCCCATAAATAATGCTGCATCATTAATCCACGATGGACGTGCACCAGCAAAGCAACGTATACAGAAAGACTATGACGAAACGGGAAAAAAGACCAGCTCCAAGATTAATTGTAAGTACAGTATCATTTATTACAGTTTCTCATGAAAATATGATCTCAATGACAGTATTGCTCAATAGTATTTGAACGAATGAAAACATTTTCACATTTTTAGGCACGAAGAAGAGGAAGAAGATGAAGCAGCGATGCATAGTGGTATAAATGAGACGGAACACATCCAACCACGCTAGGAAAAAAGACAAATAAATCAGACACCCCGTTGTCTCCTGGTCTCTAGGTAGAGGCACTGCAGATGACGTGCTACTTGAAACAACTGGTGAGCTGGTATCTTTATTTGTTCTTAAATTTCCCCTTGTGTTATACTTGCGATGTGTTATATGTTTATGTTCCTAATAATTGTATTGTAATCTAGCATTTCAAAGAATTTTCTTTCTTTCACAGAACTAACCGAAGAGAGGGTTGATGACTTAAAAAGGCTTGTATTTCAAAGTCTACATAACCGAATATATGCGACGAAGCACCTCTCTAAACATCATAGACGACAACTGAACAATGAGATCGAACGTGTCCGCAATATTAAGACTTTACGGACTGTTGATAATTTCTATGACCAACAAATACCAAATAAAAAAGCTGAACTTGATGAACTGAATCTATATTTTATTAATTTCACCACAACTCCCAACACCCCCAATGAAATTAATTAAAGTATATAATTATGATCCGCCAGAATTCGAACCCGGGTTATCACACACAGATTTTTGCCACCTTAACCATTACACCACCAGGACGGTTAAAGGTTTGTGCACATGCCGAAGAGAAAGGCCGAGAAAGGAATATTATACTCATGCAGTGGCAGTGTGCAAGAAAGCTTCTAAATGGAAACAAAGGCCCAAATCGTAAATAGCCCAAAGCAATCAGCATGACAACAAAGAGACCAGGCAGGCCATGCCCAGTCGCCGGTTGCTACAGCGAATCAGCCAACCTACGGAAGCACATGGCCGTTTGCCACTCATACCAAACTAACGACGATAGAGAGAATGTTTTGGCTGCAACAAATAGTCTCAGGTGGTAGGATGAGGGACATGAATGGGGAAGTGGTAGAGGGTGATGGTGTGGTGAAAGTATGGAAAGATCATTTTAGTAGCTTAGCTGTAAAGAGTAGGGGGAAGGCAAAGATCTCATCCATAGGAATGGAGAGAGGTAGAATAAACAGGGTAGTTGAAAGCCAGATAAGCAGAGAAGAAGTAAAAGAAGCAATCAATAGACTTAAAATGGGCAAAGCTGCTGGAGTAGATAACATCCCAGGTGAAATGCTGAGATATGGAGGAGAAGAAGCTGTTGACATAATGCATAGGTTATGTAAATTAGCATGGAAAAAGGAAAGTGTACCAGAGGACTGGAGGAAAGCAGTGATAGTAGCCTTGTACAAGGGGAAGGGTAGTAAAGAAGAGTGTAAGAATTATAGGGGAATTAGCTTGCTTAGCATACCTGGAAAGGTACACGCAAGAGTAGTAACACAGAGGCTACAGAAGATAACGGATGACAAAATAGGCGAGGAACAGGGAGGTTTCAGAAAGGGCAGGGGCTGCGTTGACCAGATAGCCTCAATGCGATTGTTGGTAGAGAAGTATCTGGCCAAAAACAGAAAACTCTATGCAGCATTCATGGATTTGGAAAAAGCCTATGACAAAGTAGACTGGGAGGGCCTGTGGGATGTGTTAACAGTATATGGTGTGGGAGGAAAGTTTCTAATGGCAGTAAAATCTTTTTATAGGAATGCAATGGCAAATGTGAAGGTAGGGGATAAGTTAAGTGAAAGTTTTGAGGTCAATGTAGGTGAAAGACAGGGATGTGTCATGTCAGCTTGGTTGTTCAATATATACATGGATGGAGTGATTAGGGAATGTAGGGCTGTATCAATGGGTGTGGGAGCTAGACTGGAATCAGAGGGAAGAACATGGAAGATTTTAACATGCCTAAATGCGGATGCTGCAGTCCTGTTGGCGGAAAATGCTGAAGAACTTCAGAGAGTGGTCACTGACTTTGACAGGGTATGTGAAAAGAGAAAGTTAAAGGTCAATGTAGGGAAATGTAAGGTAATGGTGTTTGAGAGAAGAATGCATGAAACCATAGATTTTAAGGAAAAATATAGAATCAAGAAAGAACACAAGAAAAGTTGTAAAATAAAATTAAAAAATGAAGTACTAGAAGAGGTTGAAAGTTTCAAGTATTTGGGAGCTGTACTATGCAAATATGGTAAAATGGAGAGTGAGATAAAAGAGAGAAAAATGCAAGGGAGAAAAGTGATTGGAGAACTTGATAGTATTCTCAAAGGAAGAATGGTTAGCCAGGAAGTCAAAAAGTCACAGAGAAACAGTGTGCTGCTCCCAACTCTCTCGTATGGAAGCGAGACATGGACGGCAAGTGACGAGGACCTCTTCAAACTGAGGGCTGTGGAGATGAGCTTTTTCAGAATGGCAGCTGGCATGAATAGGCTAGATGGGCCAAGTAATAGGGAAGTGTACGAGTCCTTTGGAATGGAAGAGCAGGCTTTGGGCATTGATTGTGGTGTGGTTGAGTGGATAAAGAGAAGTACTTTGAGGTGGTATGGTCATGTTCAGAGAATGGATGAAGACAGAATGCCAAGAAAGATATATGGGATTCAGGTGAGTGGAACCGCTAGTAGTGGAAGACCACCTATGGTATGGGAAAACAAAGTGGAAAAATATATTGAAGAAAAACTTCCACGTAGTGGAAGGGGCATTGTGGCACGGGTAAAGGAGGCATGTCTTGACAAAGTAGCTTGGAGATGTTTCTGTCACGGCCATCCTCTAGTGGGGGTTTCCCAGGGGGAAACAAGGCGTCGGAGATGATGATGAATGAACAAATAGGTTCTCTAAGAAAAGGCCCCTGCCACCAACAAATGCAAAGAAAACAAACCTATATGATTGTTCCTTCTGCCCAAAATCAGTTAAATGGATTGATATGCACTTAAAAAAAACAAAGACTCCATGGAATACCAGCAAGTCCTCAGACATGTACGTTAGGTTTGCTTTCCATAATTCAATTATTTTCTTAATAATTATAATAGGTCAAACATTAAAGAAATAAAAACAATTAACTTTTAAGTAAAGAAACATTGTAATGCATTAATTTTGTAATTAATTATATGCAAACTAAAACAGTACAACTTTTATTGTAAATATTTTGAATCATTAATTAGACATATCTCGCATGAATATTGAATTATTTTCCAGAAAAGAAAAAAAAAACGTCACCTGCCAAAGTTGAGGATGTGTACCCATAGTAGCTGGCACCATGCCCGATGTTGCCACTAGAAATTTGTCCTAAAAAAAAAATCTGTTCTTTCGCAGCAGTTGCCATGGCCCGGCGAGGACTCTCCCAGGATGACATCTCTTCGATGTTGGACGACTTTGAGGACGTCTCTAGTGATTCTGACAACAATTGCGACAACAAAGCTGAACATGACGACATCGAGGACGAGCTTATAGGTATAGAGCCCACCCACATTGTCGCTCCGTCGCCACCCACGCCAACCCTGGTGCCGAAGCCAGACACGGATGCCCCCACACCTCCTCGTGCTAGCACTCCGTCTTCACCACGTACCACCAGGAGTACTTCGGCGTCACTACGACGTGACTTCTCTTTTAGGGGCAGGGAGGAGCGACAGGAAAGGCAGGCAGTCACGGCTGCCATACAAACCTTCACCCACCCAAAGAAAGCAGGACTACCACGGCAACGTAGAAGGCCTCCCTCCAATTACGACAGTACCGACGATGAAGAGAGTGTGGATGACCTGCCACCCTCCACACCTGCGCGTATCGGTGGACCACACGCACCTGCCCGACCTGTCACACCTTCCGCACCTGCCACACCTGCCGCAACTCCCAGGGGCACTACCCGATCACCTGACGAAGCTGCAAGAAGTCTTGTGTGTGGTCAACACCAGCTCAAGTCCTCATGGTATGCAACTCTTGAAGGTAAGAAACTACATATTTTGTATTCATTTTTATTGGGTTTCTAAGTATCAAAGTATATAATATTACAAATTAAGGGTCATAATTGTCAACAAAATCTCATTGAAAAGTCGGCCATCTCAATGTAACGTCAAATAATACTTATTTTGGCCTTTTTCGTTTGCCCTTATTTGTTATTAATTTCATGTGTTTTGGGATGGTTATTTATATGCTGATTTGTTCATAGGGTGCATATGTATGTTGATAGTGAGTTTTAGGCATATTCATTGAGAAATACTTGATTTATGATTTTTTTCCCAGGATTTTTGCCCCCAGAAAGTCGACCCTCTCAAAGTTCAATCAACATAACGTTATAGTATCGCTATCTATTAGTTCCTATTCCAATTTGTGAGCGTTACATGCCTTCTAGTAGTTTTTTTTATAATTGTATGTAAAAAAAGTTATTCCACATGTTGTACAACTATTTATTGTGTTCTGTCATATTTTCTTCCACAGAATACTTTGGCATGGATGAGGCGGGACAGAGAGAACACCGTAAACAGCAAAATGAGGCCGAGATGTTGCCAATGGAGGATGCGCGTAGCCTGGAAACTAATGATGCTATTGAAATTCCCATAAACAATGCTGCATCATTAATCCACGATGGCCGTGCACCAGCAAACCAACATATGAAGAAAGAATAGGTCAACCTGAGAGATGCACTGATTGTGAGACTGTCCGTTCGCTGCCTACGAAGAAATCAGGAGTTTACTGAATTTACAATCAGTGCCTACGAGGGAAGCACAACCGGCGTCGAAGATGGTAGAGTAGCACGACACAAAACGGGGGCCAAAGACCCCTGCATCTTCTACTTAGGCAATACAGAGGCAGCTGCTCTTGAGGCGTGCATGAAATATTATCGCCCAGTAGTTGCCACATGGGTAAGGCCAAAATGTAAGATGTTTGTGAATCGGGAGGACAACAACACCGACGGCCAATGTTGCTCTCACCCTCTCAGTAGAAAATGTAGGGAAAATCATTGCCAAGATGGGACTGAGGGCAGGCATTGTTGGGGAGTGGGCAGCCGGAAGCTACAACATGAATAGATCACAGCTGCCCTCAGAGATGAGGATATACACCTGCCAACAGACAAGCCCTTGCAACCTTGGCCTGCCACAGCATGATAACATCCAGAAAAGAACTACGACTTCACCAATCACAGGACTACTGGAGAACGAGTTGTAAACATTCGAAAGGATCTACGTTGTGATGCAGCATCAGGGTAGGTGTTGATGAGGCATACAAGAAAGTTACAATTTTATTATTTTTATTTGGCAAAATGTACAAATCTATATATATATTGCCTGACGCCGCAATCCCCGAAGGGGTGGCCACCCACGAACCTCTATCCCCAGTCAGTCGACGCCCCTCCCCCCAACCAGCACCGCCTTCGTTCATATACTTCCTCACTCCATCCTTCCACCTAGCTCTCGTACACCCTCTTAGTCATTCTCTCGCTTTCTGACACCAATTGCGACAACGAAGCTGAACATGACGACATCGAGGACGAGCTTATAGATATAGAGCCCACCCACATTGTCGCTCCGTCGCCACCCACGCCAACCCTGTGGTGCCGGCGCCAGACACGGATGCCCCCACACCTCCTCGTGCTAGCACTCCGTCTTCACCACGTACCACCAGGAGTACTTTGGCGTCATTACGATGTGACTTCTCTTTTAGGGGCAGGGAGGAGCGACAGGAAAGGCAGGCAGTCACGGCTGCCATACAACCCTTCACCCACCCAAAGAAGGCAGGACTACCACGGCAACGTAGAAGGCCTCCCTCCAATTACGACAGTACCGACGATGAAGAGAGTGTGGATGACCTGCCACCCTCCACACCTGCGCGTATCGGTGGACCGCACGAACCTGCCCGACCTGTCACACCTTCCGCACCTGCCGCAACTCTCAGGGGCACTACCCGATCACCTGACGAAGCTGCAAGAAGTCTGTGTGTGTGTGGTCATCACCAGCTCAAGACCTGCGTGGTATGCTACTCTTGAAGGTAAGAAACTACTTATTTTGTATTCATTTTTATTGGGTTTCTAAGTATCAAAGTAAATTAATATTACAAAAAAAGGGTCATAATTGTCAACAAAGTCTCATTGAAAAGTTGGCCCTCTAACTCCCATTCATTATCACTTATCGGAACTGTATCATCCGCAAACAGCAGTATAGGTAGCTTCCACTCAATTCCCTCCCTTGACATTATTTCTTTCAAGACTCCATCCATATATACAGTAAACAATCACGGGGACATCACACACCCCTGTTTCAAACCAACATTCAGGTCAAAGAACTCACTCTGCTCACTCTCCACATGTACTGCCGCCTTTGCACCCTCATACATGCTCTTCACTGCTTTCAGCCACTTGCCATCTACTCCGTATATGCTAAGTACTTTCCACAAACCTTCTCTATCCACTCTGTCATAGGCCTTCTCCAAGTCCATAAAGGCAACATACACCTTTTGTTTCTTCGCCAGATATTTCTCCACAACACAATTCAGGATAAAAATCTGATCTACACATCCTCCTCCCTTCCGAAAACCTCCCTGCTCGTCGCCTATCCATTTCTCCGTTCTCACTCTCACTCTCTCAATTACTACCCTACTGTATACCTTCCCTACTACGCTTAGAAGACATATTCCTCGGCGGTTACCACACACTCCTCTTTCCCCTTTGCCCTTATATAGGGGGACTGTTATGCCAGTCTTCCTGTCATCGGGTGCACTCCCCTTCTCCCATGCTAGTTTGCAAATTTTCCATACCCCTTCGATCACTATCTCACCACCATAACTCAACATTTCTCGATACACTCCATCTGTTCCTGGTGCTTTCCCCAACTTCACTCTTGGCATGGCTTCCCACACTTCTGATCTCCTGATCCCCACCATCCCCTCTCCTACTTTTCTGCTTCTCCCTCCCGTACCATATCCAACTATGTTTGCTGGCTCTTCATTCCTTACATTTAGCAACTCATTGAAGTACTCCCTCCATCTTTCGACTCTCTCTTGCTTCTCGGCTAGCATTCTCCCATTCTTATCTTTCACACCGTTACTGTTTCCCCCTGCTACCTTCCCTAACTTTCTTGACTTCTTTCCTGAAAAGTTTCTTAATCTCCCTCCATTTTACACTCCGATTCCTTACAAATTCCTCATCTACTCTCCTCTCTTACTTTCCTTCACTACTCTCTTCACCACCCTCTTACTCTCCACGTATCTGGCTCATTTCTGTCTCTCGAAATCTTCATTCCCTCTACTACCCAACCACTCTCTATATGCTTGCTTCTTTTCTTCCACAGCTATCTTTACTTCTGCTGTCCACCATGCTGTACCTTTCACTCCCCCTCCTCTTCTCCTCACTCCACACCCCTCCTCACATGCTGCACAGTCATCCCTAAGCACCTTGCTCATCTCCTCCACTTCCTCCATAACTTCCAGGTCGAACCCACCTAGTCGTCTTTCTACTGCTCTCCTGTACTCTTCCCTGATTTCCTCCTCCTGTAACCTCTCCACCCTCCTCACCATTCCACCTTCCTCTCGCCTCCCTCCAGCTCTCCTCACCCACTTCTTTTATATCCTAACCTTAGCTACTACTATAATAATGATCCGACAGACCCCCTCCAATGTTATATGATCCTTTCACTCATATTTAGACAACTCATAACTCAATTCATACTTGTGACACGACTTTTGTATATGCCTGTACAAGGAGCTGTTAGCTGTGGTCCAGAGGCAAGACCACAGGTGTCCTTATCAATAGCTAAGGTAAACATGCTGATTAATCATTACATTCCTATATTAACGACTTGCTAACCTAAACACCAGGAGACCCCTGGACTGGAGTTATGCACGATTATTCACTCGTCATGTATTATTATTCACTCGTCATTCAGGATTATTCACGCTTTCATCATTGGTTATGCATTCTCGGAAGGCGAGGTGCGGTTGAACCTAGGCACGGCGGCGATCACACAGGAGAACTCGACAGACACGAGTCGAGGGCGGAGGTCCACTCACCACGCTCTCACACACCCTTTTCACCATTCTCACCATTTCATCATTTCACACCTGATTTGATTCCTGACTGTGTTCCTGCATACTTATACAACAAATAAAGGAAAGGCTGATCGCATGGGTTGATTGATTCCAGACTCCTAATATGTCTATAAAGTATTAGTGGTGGCAGTTTTCTACAAACATTATTCATCACAGAGAGGCCTACTGAAGATCCACATCAACATGGTGTCATCGGAGTAAAGAACCTCACATGTCTGGCAGCGGATGGTCTCTTTCTACAACAACTGATTAGACAAGAGCGCCTACACCACGCTTCCTTCTCACTCTCCACTTCTACCAATCAACCAAAATCGACTCTTCAATCAACCGGACCCCGTTCATCGGCGCCACACCCGACCCACAAACCACACCCGCAACTCCACACCCGCGCCCGAACCCACCCGTTCCTGTACCAGAGGTGTGTTGTCATCACCCCTTCACCTTCGGTCATAACAACATCGGGTGAGACACAACACTGCAGTTTCCTTTCATAATCTCTATGAGTTTCCTTTTCTATATATACTTTGAAAGGAGGTCTACTTTCTGTAAACTCCCTATTACTAATTTTGCAAACTTTTGTTCGAGACATACCCAGTGAATTATAAGAAGCTAATTATGTGTTTCATTGATGTGCATATCGAAATTCACTAATATATGATGTGTTTATTATGCGAGATGCCTCTCATTTATATTTCATTGAGTTTGTTCTAACTCATGAACAATTTGTGAAATATCTTCAGTACTTCTCCCCTACCTCATTTTGAGGCCGATCTTACAGCTCAGGACGATAACTCAGGCAATACAGCAATAAATAATTCAGTTTCCAGTACTTTAAATGTTCCCCCTATTGTTAATGCTAATTGTGACGATGTTTCGATACGTTCCGATCATGTTATGTCAACACAGCCACCTATTTTAAATTATATTTATCAGAGAGAACTTCGTTCTGGTAACCGTCACCTTACATTGCCAGACCCCACACCTGCGTTTTCCCATTTCACTCCCGCCAACCCCATTAACCTACCTTCAAACATGGCACAAAACTTAAATTTACATGTTCACGGTCAGGCGCAAAAGGTATTTACAGGCCTAGATGATAATAGATAGATTTTTGCGGTATTTAGTGATATCGAGTCTGAGATCGCCGCTCGAAAGGTCACAGATGACAGAGGTAAAATCGATATATTTCGCTCTAAATTTGATAAGGGTAGAACTCCAGCCAGTAATTTATTAGCTTGTGACGAGTTGCTAGAATGCACGACTTATCAAACCTTCAAAGACGAGTTTTTGGAGTAATTTGCACAAAACTCAAGAGGTGACTTTGCTCTGATTCATGATTTTGCTAACTCAATCCAACATATAAATAAGGGCAAATCTGTTGATACTCTATTGGCAGATTGTTCCGTAATGGGGAACACAATGAGCAACAGTTTAAAAGGTAACTCTTGGTTTACAGATGACAAAATTTTGTTGAAACAGTTTAGTAAGCTCCGCTCATATACCCTGTTGGTTTCAGCGTTGCCAGAAAATGTACAGCCTATTGCTCGTAGAGTTGAATTTGCTCCAACGACAGTTTGACTAAATTCACGAAGTCTCTGCAACAGGCTTGTGACAATGGTGGCATCACTACAAATCAAATACAATTCACTGTTGCTCAAATAAAACCCCCTATTGCTAAAAATGCTCAGGTTCCCAAACCTTCCCCACAAACAGCTCAGTTCTCCTGAACCTCCCCACAGACACCCTAGCTCCCTAAATCTAAACAATACGCCCCGGCTGCATATTTACCAAGTCGAGACTAGTAGGTGCCATAGGGTAAATTAGGACCAATCACAGCTCGAGTTTACCCTAGGATGACTATTACCAAGTCACAAGACTAACTTCAACCATGCATATAACCCTGGACAGCCAACATTGTAGCACTAAGTCATGAAAAATATAACTACAAAGAACTAGGAAATTCTTATAATAATGCCCTCGGTACTTTAAATTATGCAAATAAATATATCCCATTATGTTTTACGATAGTAAGAGTTAAACCGTATCTGGCAACAGTGTTTAGTCCCAGTATAGCGATCATTCGGCATTCAGTGTATTCGCCTTAACCCTTGTCTAGCGGGGTGTTTTGGGCTCATTTGGGCATATTCAGGCCCTCCTGCATGATAAATCAAGCATCTGCATGAAAAGTAAAATATTTAACAAGAAACTAGGCACTAAAAGCTTCAAAATGAGACCAGAACGAGCTACGTAGCACTCGTGGTTCTCTTGCAGTGATGCCACGAACATGGGAGTTTAGCATATATCGGTATATTTTTTTTCCCAGCTATGCTCACTACTGGCTACACTGCCGGCCTCTCGAGAACACAGGGAACATGAGTTAATGGACGGCGGTAAGCCCTGGGAGTCGGCTGTCTGGCCCGCTGTGCTCCCGGCCATTTGCACTCGATTTTAACCCTTTAGCCCGGGAACTGCGGGAAGACTCTTAACCCGTACAGCCCCAGCGACGCGTCTGACGTGTCGGCGATGTATGTAACGCACAGGCCCAGAGACGCGCCTGGCGCGTCACCCTAATTGCGCCGACCGTAACCTCAGGTGTAGCCACTCAAGAGGGCTCAGATTTGTATGGGAACTGTGTACGTATCCCACGCAACCGTGCTGATGGTTGAAAACTCTCAAAGTCCACGTGCGTGCGCGTGAGCGCGCAATAACCTGGTTTTTTGGGGTAATTGCCTTCAATTTTTTACTCTTGTAAAATACGTTTTCGGGGGCTCTGTAGGACCATTCTTTAAGCTTTTTGAGCGGTTTTTCGTTGTTTTTCTTTCATTCCTAACCCATTCACTATTGTTTCTGGAATAAAACCATTTTTTGAAAACCGGCCGGGTTCTGGTGAACAAACATTACAAAACTAGCCGGGGCTCCACGGGTTAAGAGTTCCCCCGGCGGACTGCGGGAAGACTCTTAAGAGTCAGAGAACAAAAAAAATCAACTTTAAACATCGACAAAAAAAAAAAAAAAAAAAAAAAAAATTTTTATTGCCCCTGGGCCATGCAAAATATCACTCCTCTACCTCCCCTCCTTCCCCACTTTCCTCCCCTCCTTCAGTTATCACCTATTTTCCCTGTTATTCCCTTATTCTGAGGTATATTTTCGTGCTAACATTAGCTAGTTGCAAGCAGGGCCTTGTCATCACTGTTAGCAAGCGAGTGCAAGAGAGAGAGAGAGAGACTATCGATCGACTGTGTCTCAGTGGCCTTGGGGGAAATTGGCGGGAAAGCAGGTTGCCTCACCCATACATTATATAACTCACGGCCTGTATCTCCGATTTTGACCATCCAAACGCTGTTTTCACTCGTTTTATTGTTGTTTCAGGTTAATACCTTTATAATCAACCCATAATAGGCGCGTATGGATAAGTATTAATGCTATATATGCTAAAATGAATATTTTAGTGATGGAAACAGCTCAAATACGTCAGCACAGGCAGACGTTTCTAATTACCCCCATGCGCACTTCTTAGGTTAAAAGCCTTAATAATGCTCCTAACTTGCTGCAAATTGGTGCACGACTTAAGTCGAGCGCCGCCAATAAGGGGTTAATACTATATATCCTAGGTCAATATACAGGAGGCGCTACAATATTGGTAAAAAATTAAGCTCAATAGCATGTGATTAAGCGATTGTTCTCCAAATTGTTGATGTAGGTGTCATTCCCGGGAAACAAACATAATACATATTATATGGATATTTACGTGTTAAGGGTTTGTTTATACTTCTTCTTTTTCGTCTTCATCTGGGAGACTTCTTTTGCGTGACTGTCAGTCAACAACTGAGACATCTGGTGGCGAATGCAATGAACTATACTGGTGGCGTCGTAGCCAAAGTAATCACCCTACCTAATTCATGCCAAGAGTACTCGAGTTCACTGACACGTGATGTCTATCGACCAATCAGGTGATGCCATGATTTGGAAAACAGGTGGCCCAGGATATAAGCTGTCAGTTTGACTCTGGCCAGCTTGTGTAGAGGGTGTGAGCCGATCAAAGCTTTTTCCACCGTCTTTAAAAACACTGAGGCTGCTTAAGACCTTTTCGCCTTCCAATAAGTGTAAACTGTCCAAAGTGCAATAACCAGTGTTCAAATACAGCTGACAAGGACAGCTGGATTTGAAATGCACATACACTTGTTTTACATGGAAAAATTTGAAACAAAAATCCACCAGCTGTTGACCAAGATGCTTAGATAAGTGGTGATCGAGCCTCCAGCGGCCAGCCAGGCAGCCCAGTACCTCCTCTGTTCATTAAGGTTAGTTGGTTGGTTGGGACAACATAAAGGAGCCGGACCACAGCTAGCTCGGGAATCTTAATGGGTCATCGCAAAGTAACATAAAGTAACAGATTTTTTCGCATAGGATTAAACTGAGGAAGAGGATGTGTAGATCAGATTTTTACCCTGAATTGTGTTGTGGAGAAGTATCTGGAGAAGAAACAAAAGGTGTATGTTGCCTTTATGGACTTGGAGAAGGCCTATGACAGAGTGGATAGAGAAGGTTTGTGGAAAGTACTTAGAATATACGGAGTAGAGGGCAAGTTGCTGAAAGCAGTGAAGAGCATGTATGAGGGTGCAAAGGCGGCAGTACGTGTGGAGAGTGAGCAGAGCGAGTTCTTTGACCTGAATGTTGGTTTGAAACAGGGGTGTGTGATGTCCCCGTGGTTGTTTACTGTATATATGGATGGAGTTATGAAAGAAATACTATCAAGAGCAGTGGATGTTGGTGTATTGCTGAAAAGGGAGGGAATTGAGTGGAAGCTACCTATACTGCTGTTTGCGGATGATACAGTTCTGATGAGTGATAATGAATGGGAGTTGCAGGGTCTGGTAAATGAGTTTGGAACAGTGTGCGAAAAACGGAATTTGAAGGTAAATACGGGGAAGAGCAAGGTTATGGTCTTCGAAAGGGGTGAAGTCACAGAGTGTGAGGTGAAGCTGAACGGTCAGGCTATGGAGATCGTCAACTCTTTTAAGTATCTGGGCAGTGTGTTGAGTAAAGATGGGACTATGGATGAAGAGGTGCGGGATAGGGTACAACAGGGGAAGAGGGTTGTAGGAACGCTAAAAGCAGTAACAAGAAATAGGGTGGTCAGTATGGAAGTGAAGAAGTCCTTGCATGACAGTGTGGTAATCCCGACACTGACATACGGAAGCGAAGCATGGACGTTGGTTGAGAGACTCAGACCAAGAGTGAGAGCAGTGGAAATGAATTACTTAACCTAACAAGTGCGCATGGGGGTAATTGAAAACGTCCCCCTGTGCTGACGTATTTGAGGTGTTTCCGTCACTAAAATATTCATTGTACCATTAATAGCATTAATAATTATCCATATGCGCCTATTATGGGTTGATTATAAAGGTATTAACCTGAAACAACAATAAAACGAGTGAAAACAGCGTTTGGATGGTCAAAATCGGAGATATAGCCCGCGAGTTGTATAATGTATGGGTGAGGCAAACTGCCTTCCCGCCAATTTCCCACAAGGCCACTGAGACACAGTCGATCGATACTCTCTCTCTCTCTCTTGCACTCGCTTGCCATCAGTGATGACAACACCCTGCTTGCAACTCGCTAATGTTAGCACGAAAATATACCTCAGAATAAGGGAATAATAGGGAAAATAGGTGATAACTGAAGGAGAGGAGGAAAGTGGGGAAGGAGGGGAGGTAGAGGACTGATATTTTGCATGGCCCAGGGGCCAAAAAAAAATAAAAATTTTTTTTTTTTTTTTTTTTTTTTTTCGATGTCAAAAGTTGATTTTTTATTTTACTTACTCTCAAGAGTCTTCCCGCAGTCCGCCGGGGGAACTCTTAAGAGTCTCCCCGCAGCTCCCGGGTTAAGGAGTGCATGCGGAATTACATGGAGGGATAGACAGACTAATGAGGAAGTAAGAAGGAGGTGTGGTGTGGAGGTAGATGTGCTGGAAAGTGTGAAAAGGAACAACTTGAGATGGTTCGGCCATATGGAACGTATGGAAAGCGAGAGAATGACTAAGAGGGTGTACGAGAGCGAGGTGGAGGGACAGAGGGGGAGAGGTAGACCGAATATGAGGTGGAAGGATGGAGTGAGGAACTACATGAATGAAGGCGGTGCTGGTTGGGGGGAGGGGCGTCGACTGACTGGGGACAGAGATGCATGGGGGCGGTTCGTTCGTGGCCACCCCTTCGGGGATCACGGCGTCAGGCAATTGATAGATAGATAGATTAAACTGGCATGCAAGGGCTAGTTGGTTATACTGATGTTTTGGACCGACAGTTAGCCCATCGATCTTTTTAGGCCTAATAGGTCCGGTAGAGCATAGGCTATACATCATTGCTATATATGTCATTAAGAGCTGAAATGTATTAGCCTATAAGGGAGAACAAAAATAAAATAAAATACATAGGCCTACTGTAAAACAATAAGGTTTTCAGCCAGTACCCAACCAGCGGGGGTGTGGGGGCAGCAGCCCCCACCAATAATACTAGGTTAGGTTAGGTAAGGTTGTTAGGTTAGGCTAATGTTAACCCCATTCTTACTAGGTTAGGTTAGGTAAGGTTGTTAGGTTAGGCTAATGTTAACCCCATTCTTACTAGGTTAGGTTAGGTAAGGTTGTTAGGTTAGGCTAATGTTAACCCCATTCTTACTAGGTTAGGTTAGGTAAGGTTGTTAGGTTAGGCTAATATTAACCCCATTCTTACTAGGTTAGGTTAGGTAAGGTTGTTAGGTTAGGCTAATGTTAACCCCATTCTTACTTCGTTAGGTTAGGCTAATGTTAACCTTATGAAAACCCAAACAAAGATTTTATTAGGGTTACTGTGTAATTTTAACATGAACATTAGTAAAATCCGAGCCAAGTTTCGTCAAAACTTGGCTCGTGTTTTCTAAATGTCGGGTTATATGGGTATGGAAATTTACAAAACCCGAGCCAACATGTTAATAAGGTTACTGTGTTATTTTCATTTTTAAATTAGTTAAATCCGAGCCAAGTTTCGTCAAAACTTGGCTCGGGTTTTCAAAAAGTCGGGTTTTATGGGTCTGGAAATTGACAAAACCCGAGCCAATATTTTACCAAGGTTACTGTGTTTTTTTCATTTTTACATTTGTTAAATCCGAGCAAAGTTTCGTCAAAACTTGGCTCGGGTTTTCAAAAAATTGGGTTTTATGGGTCTGGAAATTGAACAAACCCGAGCCAAATTTGGGTTACAAATGTGTATTATCGTGTTCTATAGTGTTCTATACGCTTTTTACCCCTCAATTTCCCTGATCTTCATAGCCCTCCCCACTATCGGGGGGCATGTCTATAGATTGATGGATAATGGGTAAATGCTTAATTCCCATTCAATTTCATCACTAGATACGACTAAAACACCAAAAACAAAATCAAAATACCAAAAAAAAATACCTGAAAAACACATTGTTGCGTCTCCTGTATATTAACCATATCCTATTATAATAGATATCTATTACTATTTCAATATAATACAGTACAACCATAGACAATGCCATTACATATTATTTGAATATGATATAAAGTTCTCGACTATATGTTAAGCATGAACAGTCATGACAGAACCGAAATATTATCTATTGACTTTAGTGCACAGCGAAGGTTTTGGTTTTAATGTTATGACTCCTGACTTGTCAATGAGTTCATTTGGCTTAAATAATAATTATAATTTATTCCAAATATAAAAATATAATATTACGGGTGGATGGGACTCGTTAGCCTTGGTCGGCAACTCATCTAGGGGAGACAACCTTATACAAATCCGGGTGGATGGGACTCGTCAGCCTTGGTTGGCAACCTGTCTAGGGGAGTAAACCTGATACAAATCCGTACTGCTTACCTAAGGGTAAGGCAGGTTAGTGGATGGATTAGCCGAACACCACTGTAGAAAAATAGTGCTAACAAGATACACAGAGGGCCTCGGAGTCGGACGGATCCTGAATTGAGTGGTCAATCCTGTAAGTCCTTCACTAAACTGGCTCGGGTTGTCCCTCTCACAGGGAATATGTCCGCTTGGGGGCATTCTGTGTATGGCCACCCTCGTAAGGGGAGTAAGGCGTCTGGCAATAGATAGATAGATAGAAAAATATAATAGGCCTACACTTGAATAAGTCAATTCTACATATAATTTAGTCCATAACACTATTTACGATAAATGTAAGCTAGGTTAAGTATGGATTAATGTTACAGTTCTGTAGTTCGAAATTCATTGTATTGATTGATTGATTGACTATATTTATTAACCTCTGAAGTGCGCACGGGGGTAATTGAAAACGTCCCCCTGTGCTGACGTATTTGAGGTGTTTCCGTCACTTAAATATTCATTGTACCATTAATAGCATTAATAATTATCCATATGCGCCTATTATGGGTTGATTATAAAGGTATTAACCTGAAACAACAATAAAACGAGTGAAAACAGCGTTTGGATGGTCAAAATCGGAGATATAGCCCCCGAGTTGTATAATGTATGGGTGAGGCAAGCTACCTTCCCGCCAATTTTCCCCAAGGCCACTGCGACACAGTCGATCGATATTCTCTCTCTCTCTCTTGCACTCGATTGTTATCAGTGATGACAACACCCTGCTTGCAACTCGCTAATGTTAGCACGAAAATATACCTCAGAATAAGGGAATAATAGGGAAAATAGGTGATAACTGAGGGATAGGAGGAAAGTGGGGAAGGAGGGGAGGTAGAGGACTGAGATTTTGCATGGCCCAGGGGACAAATAAAAATAAAAAAATAAAAAAATAAAAATAACAAAAATATATTTTTTTCGATGTCAAAAGTTGATTTTTAATTTTACTTACTCCAGAGAGTCTTCCCGCAGTCCGCCGGGGGAACTCTTAAGAGTCTTCCCGCAGCTCCCGGGTTAAGAGTTACATACGCCCTGATAGGGACTGTGGGACAGAAAGTCGGCGTATTTGTTAAAAGCACCCCAATACAGCATGATCACTCCCACAGGGATAACCCATGGGATAACCTACACAATTTTAGCTAAGTTATTTCCATCAGGGTCCCTGTTGTGAGGTAAGAATGAGAAGTCTACAAGGGAGTCGAACAAACTACAGTAGAATGTGAAACTCCACCACATTGTAGACCCCCTGTACCATCTCAATGAAAGATCTAATAATAAATATCCTAGGGCCTAATAGCCTACCAAGACAAATACCGTGCAACAATTAATTACTTAAAATATAGTAGTAAGCTATACAAAATCAGTTATTTCTACATGCAGAGAATATTATTTGGTGGCCTATTACATGTTGCAAAGAATATTTTATGGCCTATTACATGTTGCGAAGAACATTTTATGGCCTAGACCTATTAGCCTACATGTTGCGAAGTATATTTTGTGGCCTATTAGATGTTGCAAAGTATATTTATGGCCTACCTATTACATGTTGCGAAGTATATTTTGTGGCCTATTACATGTTGCGAAGTATATTTTGTGGCCTATTACATGTTGCGAAGTATATTTATGGCCTATTACATGTTGCGAAGTATATTTTGTGGCCTATTAGATGTTGCGAAGTATATTTATGGCCTATTACATGTTGCAAAGTATATTTTGTGGCCTATTACATGTTGCGAAGTATATTCTATGGCCTATTACATGTTGTGAGGTATATTTTGTGGCCTATTACATGTTGCGAAGTATATTTATGGCCTATTACATGTTGCGAAGTATATTTTGTGGCCTATTACATGTTGCGAAGTATATTTTGTGACCAATTACATGTTGCAAAGTATATTTTGTGGCCTATAACATGCTGCGAAGAATATTTTTTGGTCTATTACATGTTCCGAATAATATTTGTTGGCCTAACACATGCCGTGAAGAATATTTGGTGGCTTAACACATGCCGTTAACAGTATTTGGGAGTTAGGCCACCTAGAGTTATTAACCTCTGAAGTGCGCACGGGGGTAAATGAAAACCTCCCCCTGTGCTGACGTATTTGAGGTTTTTCGTCACTAAAATATTCATTGTACCATTAATAGCATTAATAATTATCCATATGCGCCTATTATGGGTTGATTATAAAGGTATTAACCTGAAACAACAATAAAACGAGTGAAAACAGCGTTTGGATGGTCAAAATCGGAGATATAGCCCGCGAGTTGTATAATGTATGGGTGAGGCAAGCTACCTTCCCACCCATTTTCCCCAAGGCCACTGCGACACAGTCGATCGATACTCTCTCTCTCTCTCTTGCACTCGATGGCCATCAGTGATGACAACACCCTGCTTGCAACTCGCTAATGTTAGCACGAAAATATACCTCAGAATAAGGGAATAATAGGGAAAATAGGTGATAACTGAGGAATAGGAGGAAAGTGGGGAAGGAGGGGAGGTAGAGGACTGAGATTTTGCATGGCCCAGGGGCCAAAAAAAAATAAAAAAATAAAAAAATAAAAATAATTTTTTTTTTTTTTTCGATGTAAAAAGTTGATTTTTAGTTTTACTTACTCCAGAGAGTCTTCCCGCAGTCCGCCGGGGGAACTCTTAAGAGTCTTCCCGCAGCTCCCGGGTTAACGGCATGTGTTAGGCACTAAACGTTATTCGCAGCATGGGTTAGGCCACTATATATTCTTCACAGCATGTGTTAGGCCACCATATATTATTTATAGCATATATTAGGCCACCATATATTATTCGCAGCATGTGTTAGGCTACCAAATATTCTTTGCAGCATGTAATAGGCCATAAATATTCTTTGCGGCATATAATAGGCCAAACAAAATTATGCGCAGCATGTAATAGGCCATAAATATTCTTTGCGGCATATGATAGGCCAAAAAATATTATGCGCAGCATGTAATAGGCCACAAAATATTTTTCACAACATGTAATAGGCCACAAAATGTACTTTGCAACATGTAATAGGAATATTCTTCACAACATAAATAGGCCACAAAATACACTGCAACATGTAATAGGCCATAAAATGTTCTTCGCAACATGTAATAGGCCACAAAATATATTTCGCAACATGTAATAGGCCACAAAATATACTTCGCAACATGTAATAGGCCACAAAATATACTTCGCAACATGTAATAGGTCACAAAATATACTTCGCAACTTTTAATATGCCACAAAATATACTTCGCAACATGTAATAGGCCTATTATATGTTGCGAAGAATATTTATGGCCTCTTACATGCTGCAAAGATTATTTTGTGGCCAATTACATGCCGCGAAGAATATTTATGGCCTATTACATGTTGCAAAGAATATTTTATGGCCTATTACATGTTGCGAAGAATATTTATGGCCTATTACATGCTGCAAAGAATATTTTATGGCCTATTACATGTTGCGAAGAACATTTTATGGCCTATTACATGTTGCGAAGTATATTTTGTGGCCTATTACATATTGCAAAGTATATTTTGTGGCCTATTACATGCTGCAAATAATATTTTTTGGCCTATTACATGTTGCGAATAATATTTGTTGGCCCAACACATGCCGTGAAGAATATTTGGTGGCCTAACACATGCCGTTAACAGTATTTGGGAGTTAGGCCACCTAGGGTTATTAACGGCATGTGTTAGGCCACCAAAAGTTATTCGCAGCATGGGTTAGGCCACTATATATTCTTCCCAGCATGTGTTAGGCCACTATACATTCTTCAGAGCATGTGTTAGGCCACCATATATTATTTATGGCATATATTAGGTCACCATATATTATTCGCGGCATGTGCTAGGCTACCAAATATTCTTTGCAGCATGTAATAGGCCATAAATATTCTTCGCAGCATATAATAGGCCAAACAAAAAATATGCGCAGCATGTAATAGGCCACAAAATATTCTATGGCCTATTACATGTTGCGAAGAATATTTATGGCCTATTACATGCTGCAAAGAATATTTTATGGCCTATTACATGTTGCGAAGAACATTTTGTGGCCTATTACATGTTGCAAAGTATATTATGTGGCCTATTACATGTTGCGAAGAATATTTATGGCCTATTACATGTTGCGAAGTATATTTTGTGGCCTATTACATGTTGCGAAGAATATTTTGTGGCCTATTACATGTTGCGCATAATTTTTTGGGCCTATTATATGCCGCAAAGAATATTTATGGCCTATTACATGCTGCCAAGAATATTTGGTAGCCTAACACATGCCGCAAATAATATTTGGTGGCCTAATATATGCTATAAATAATATATGGTGGCCTAACACATGCTGTGAAGAATATATAGTGGCCTAACCCATGCTGCGAACAACTTTTGGTGACCTAACACATGCCGTTAACCTGACAAGCGCGAAATAGACCTAGGGGCTAGGGTAGTTATTTGTGCATTTCTAGCCTTGGATTCTGACAGAATTAGTTATATTTACAATATAGAGCATTATTTGTTTTCGGTATGCTTTTATTTTACATATATGATGTATATATGAACCTTCAAGAGTGCTAAAATAAGTGGGAAAAGCATTTGGGTGGTGAAAAACGAAGATATTGGCCACCCGGTCATAATCTCAGGCGAGAGAGAGCCACAGGCAACCCTCCTCTCTCGCTGTCTGTGAGGTAACTGAGACGAGTGGGGCAGTGTGGGCCGGTGTCTGGGTGCTACATAACGATCTTTTCTGCAACCCACTTGTGCTACATTATCGCGGGAGAGAAAAATAACCGATAAATGATGATAATAAGAGGAAAAATAGGTGATAATTGAGGATGGGAGGGAGGGGGGAATAAGGTGGGGAAGGAGGGGAGGGGGGTGGGTGAGATTTACATGGATGAGTACTGGAGGGGAATTATCTCACCTAGAGACAAATTCCTTTGTTTTGATAGGCCCTTTTTTTTTTTTGGAAGGTTTTTTTTATGGTCTTGCTTCCGTGAGGCCTATCGCGTTCCCTATAGGAAGCCTTCCGTAAGGCCTATCGCGCTTGCCGGGTTAATAACCCTAGGTGGCCTAACTCCTAAATACTGTTAACGGCATGTATTCGGCCACCAAATATTTTTCACGGCATGTGTTAGGCCAAAAAATATTATTCGCAACATGTAATAGGCCAAAAAGTATTCTTCGCAGCATGTAATAGGCTACAAAATATACTTTGCAACATGTAATAGGTCACAAAATATACTTCGCAACATGTAATAGGCCACAAAATATACTTTGCAACATGTAATAGGCCACAAAATATACTTCGCAACATGTAATAGGCCACAAAATATACTTCGCAACATGTAATAGGCCATAAATATACTTCGCAACATGTAATAGGCCACAAAATATACTTCGCAATATGTAATAGGCCATAAATATACTTTGCAACATGTAAGAGGCCACAAAATATACTTCGCAACATGTAATAGGCCATAAATATACTTCGAACATGTAAGAGGCCACAAAATATACTTCGCAACATGTAATAGGCCATATATATACTTCTCAACATGTAATAGGCCACAAAATTGGTATATATTAAGCAAACCACCCACCAATTTTTGTGACAATTTTGAAATGCATGTTGGAATCCCTATAAACTGTACTTCATTTTTATGTAAGTTTGATAATTTGGAAAAATCGATTAAGGGAGAAAACTAACATTGAAAATGATGTGTAAAAAGTCTCCCATAAATGGCGGCCCGCTATGTTATTGTAATTTGCGGCCTAATTTCGTCTGTTAATTAACTTTCTCCTTAACCTAACAAGTGCGCATGGGGGTAATTGAAAACGTCCCCCTGTGCTGACGTATTTGAGGTGTTTCCGTCACTAAAATATTCATTGTACCATTAATAGCATTAATAATTATCCATATGCGCCTATTATGGGTTTATTATAAAGGTATTAACCTGAAACAACAATAAAACGAGTGAAAACAGCGTTTGGATGGTCAAAATCGGAGATATAGCCCGCGAGTTGTATAATGTATGGGTGAGGCAAACTGCTTTCCCGCCAATTTCCCCCAAGGCCCCTGAGACACAGTGGATCGATACTCTCTCTCTCTCTCTTGCACTCGCTTGCCATCAGTGATGACAACACCCTGCTTGCAACTCGCTAATGTTAGCACGAAAATATACCTCAGAATATGGGAATAATAGGGAAAATAGGTGATAACTGAAGGAGAGGAGGACTGAGATTTTGCATGGCCCAGGGGCCAAAAAAAAATAAAAAAATAAAAATAATTTTTTTTTTTTTTTCGATGTCAAAAGTTGATTTTTTATTTTACTTACTCTCAAGAGTCTTCCCGCAGTCCGCCGGGGGAACTCTTAAGAGTCTCCCCGCAGCTCCCGGGTTAATTGGACCCCCTATGAAGTACAACAGATTATGATGACATAAGTGACGGGTGTTTAGAGGGGGCAGAGCTCCCACTTCAACATATTATGTGTCTCACAGTAACTTCTATTATATAAACAACCCAAGAATTTTCACAGATATTTTAAATTTCATTTAGGAAAGGATTGAGGAAAATGAGGTGAAAGTAGCAGTGAAACAAATGAGAGCGGGAAAAGCAGAAGGTTTGGATGGTATTGCTGTGGAGTGTATAAAGAAGGGTGGAGATGTGATAATAGATTGGTTGGTGAGACTTTTCAATGTGTGCTTTGTTGTGTCAATGGTACCAATAGACTGGAAGAGTGCATGTATTGTGCCGTTGTACAAGGGGAAGGGAGATCGGCAGGAGTGTTCAAGTTATAGAGGTATTAGTTTATTGTCAGTGGTTGGAAAGCTGTATGGCAGGGTGTTGATAGAGAGGATAATAAAGTGTACGGAAGTTGCAATAGGAGAAGAACAGTGCGGTTTTAGGAGGGGAAGAGGGTGCGTGGATCAGATGTTTGCAGTAAGACAGTTATGCGAGAAGTATTTAGAGAAGCATAAGGAGATATTTTGGGCTTTTATGGACTTGGAAAAAGCGTATGATCGTGTGGACCGTGAAGCAATGTGGAAGGTGTTAAGGATTTATGAAATAGGAGGAAATTTGTTAGAAGCAGTTAAGAGTTTTTATGAAGGGAGCAGAGCATGTGTGAGAGTAGGAAATGGTGAGTTGAGTGAATGGTTTGAGGTAAAGGTAGGTTTGCGACAGGGTTGTGTAATGTCACCATGGCTGTTTAATATGTTTATGGATGGTGTGGTGAGGGAGGTGAAAAGGAGAACTATGGGAAGAGGATTGGGTTTAGTAGGAAAGAATGGTAGAGATTGGGAGTTGAATCAGTTGCTGTTCGCTGATGACACAGCATTGGTGGCGGATTCTGATGAGAAACTGCAGCGGGTAGTCAAAGAGTTTGGTGTGGTTTGTGGAAGGAGGAAACTGAAGGTGAACGTCAATAAAAGTAAAGTAATGGTGTGTAATAGGGGAGAGCATAGGGTGAATCTAGATGTGAGGCTGGATGGGGAAATATTGGAACAAGTAGAGTGTTTTAAATATCTAGGAGGAACGATAAGCAGGAGTGGAGGTATGGAAGTGGAGGTAAAACAGAGAGTGTGTGAAGGAAGGAAGGTTTTCGGAGCAATGGGAAGTATGTGGAAGACGAGAAATCTCGGAGTGAAAGTAAAAAGTGCACTGTATCAAGGAATTGTTGTGCCAACAGTGATGTATGGGGCTGAGACATGGGCTCTGAAGAAAAAAGAGAAAAGAGGGCTGGATGTGATGGAGATGAGCTGCTTGAGGAGTATGTGTGGAGTTACTCGTAGAGACAGATTGAGGAATGAAGAGATACGTAGGAGAGTGGGGCAGCAGGAACATTTGTCAGCCAGAGTGGACAGAAGGGTGCTGAGCTGGTATGGTCATGTTGAACGAATGGGAGATGAAAGGCTTACAAAGAGAATATGTGAGTCAGGTACAAGGGGAGATAGAAGGGCAGGAAGACCCCCATTGAGATGGAGAGACTGTGTAAGAAAGGCTTTGGATGATAGAGGAATGACTATAGATCAGGCAGAGGAAGTGGTGGTGGACAGGAGTGAATGGAGAATGCTTGTGAATAGTTGAGTGAACACGTGGTCATTTGGAGTAAGGGGTCGGGCGCAAGTTCGACTAGATAATAGTCCATCAGGCGCCTGGCCCGGGGGGACGATTAATATGAAGGGTGTGCCTGGAAGTGTGGTGGGAGGGCTTGTGGCTTTGGCTCCGCTGCATGTCTGCCTGCCGAGATCGGAACCTCTCCGGGTGGTCAGGGGCTGGGGGAGTGCTGGAGCGACCTTGGTAACCCTGGTCTCTGGGTCTTCTCCTGGGTGACCTGGATGTGTGTGAGTTTGTGCTTTTTATCTGTGTTTATTTTTTGTTTTATGTTGTTTTTGTGTTTTCCCTGTTCTTGCTCTGTCTTGAGTCGGCTACCCCCAAAATGGGGATTGGGCCAGAGCATATAGATAGAATAGATAGATAGATTTAGGATGTAATATAACCTATACTCCATGTTAAAATAAGTGTCAACCCTCGAAAAATTCTATTAACCCGGGAACTGCGGGAAGACTCTTTAGAGTTCGGCCGGCGGACTGCGGGAAGACTCTCTGGAGTAAGTAAAACTAAAAATCAACTTTTTACATCGAAATTTTTTTTTTTTTTTATTTTATTTTTTTTTTTTTTTTTTTTTTTTTTTGGTCCCTGGGCCATGCAAAATCTCAGTCCTCTACCTCCCCTCCTTCCCCACTTTCCTCCTATTCCTCAGTTATCACCTATTTTCCCTATTATTCCCTTATTCTGAGGTATATTTTCGTGCTAACATTAGCGAGTTGCAAGCAGGGTGTTGTCATCACTGATGGCCATCGAGTGCAAGAGAGAGAGAGAGAGTATCGATCGACTGTGTCTCAGTGGCCTTGGGGGAAATTGGCGGGAAAGGAGTTTGCCTCACCCATAGATTATACAACTCGCGGGCTATATCTCCGATTTTGACCATCCAAACGCTGTTTTCACTCGTTTTATTGTTGTTTCAGGTTAATACCTTTATAATCAACCCATAATAGGCGCATATGGATAATTATTAATGCTATTAATGGTACAATGAATATTTTAGTGACGAAAAACCTCAAATACGTCAGCACAGGGGGAGGTTTTCATTTACCCCCGTGCGCACTTCAGAGGTTAAGAGCTGAAATGTATTAGCCTATAAGGGAGAACAAAAATAAAATAAAATACATAGGCCTACTGTAAAACAATAAGGTTTTCAGCCAGTACCCAACCAGCGGGGGTGTGGGGGCAGCAGCCCCCACCAATAATACTAGGTTAGGTTAGGTAAGGTTGTTAGGTTAGGCTAATGTTAACCCCATTCTTACTAGGTTAGGTTAGGTAAGGTTGTTAGGTTAGGCTAATGTTAACCCCATTCTTACTAGGTTAGGTTAGGTAAGGTTGTTAGGTTAGGCTAATGTTAACCCCATTCTTACTAGGTTAGGTTAGGTAAGGTTGTTAGGTTAGGCTAATATTAACCCCATTCTTACTAGGTTAGGTTAGGTAAGGTTGTTAGGTTAGGCTAATGTTAACCCCATTCTTACTTCGTTAGGTTAGGCTAATGTTAACCTTATGAAAACCCAAACAAAGATTTTATTAGGGTTACTGTGTAATTTTAACATGAACATTAGTAAAATCCGAGCCAAGTTTCGTCAAAACTTGGCTCGTGTTTTCTAAATGTCGGGTTATATGGGTATGGAAATTTACAAAACCCGAGCCAACATGTTAATAAGGTTACTGTGTTATTTTCATTTTTAAATTAGTTAAATCCGAGCCAAGTTTCGTCAAAACTTGGCTCGGGTTTTCAAAAAGTCGGGTTTTATGGGTCTGGAAATTGACAAAACCCGAGCCAATATTTTACCAAGGTTACTGTGTTTTTTTCATTTTTACATTTGTTAAATCCGAGCAAAGTTTCGTCAAAACTTGGCTCGGGTTTTCAAAAAATTGGGTTTTATGGGTCTGGAAATTGAACAAACCCGAGCCAAATTTGGGTTACAAATGTGTATTATCGTGTTCTATAGTGTTCTATACGCTTTTTACCCCTCAATTTCCCTGATCTTCATAGCCCTCCCCACTATCGGGGGGCATGTCTATAGATTGATGGATAATGGGTAAATGCTTAATTCCCATTCAATTTCATCACTAGATACGACTAAAACACCAAAAACAAAATCAAAATACCAAAAAAAAATACCTGAAAAACACATTGTTGCGTCTCCTGTATATTAACCATATCCTATTATAATAGATATCTATTACTATTTCAATATAATACAACCATAGACAATGCCATTACATATTATTTGAATATGATATAAAGTTCTCGACTATATGTTAAGCATGAACAGTCATGACAGAACCGAAATATTACCTATTGACTTTAGTGCACAGCGAAGGTTTTGGTTTTAATGTTATGACTCCTGACTTGTCAATGAGTTCATTTGGCTTAAATAATAATTATAATTTATTCCAAATGTAAAAATATAATAGGCCTACACTTGAATAAGTCAATTCTACATATAATTTAGTCCATAACACTATTTACGATAAATGTAAGCTAGGTTAAGTATGGATTAATGTTACAGTTCTGTAGTTCGAAATTCATTGTATTGATTGATTGATTGACTATATTTATTAAGAGTTACATACGCCCTGATAGGGACTGTGGGACAGAAAGTCGGCGTATTTGTTAAAAGCACCCCAATACAGCATGATCACTCCCACAGGGATAACCCATGGGATAACCTACACAATTTTAGCTAAGTTATTTCCATCAGGGTCCCTGTTGTGAGGTAAGAATGAGAAGTCTACAAGGGAGTCGAACAAACTACAGTAGAATGTGAAACTCCACCACATTGTAGACCCCCTGTACCATCTCAATGAAAGATCTAATAATAAATATCCTAGGGCCTAATAGCCTACCAAGACAAATACCGTGCAACAATTAATTACTTAAAATATAGTAGTAAGCTATACAAAATCAGTTATTTCTACATGCAGAGAATATTATTTGGTGGCCTATTACATGTTGCAAAGAATATTTTATGGCCTATTACATGTTGCGAAGAACATTTTATGGCCTAGGCCTATTAGCCTACATGTTGCGAAGTATATTTTGTGGCCTATTAGATGTTGCAAAGTATATTTATGGCCTACCTATTACATGTTGCGAAGTATATTTTGTGGCCTATTACATGTTGCGAAGTATATTTTGTGGCCTATTACATGTTGCGAAGTATATTTATGGCCTATTACATGTTGCGAAGTATATTTTGTGGCCTATTAGATGTTGCGAAGTATATTTATGGCCTATTACATGTTGCAAAGTATATTTTGTGGCCTATTACATGTTGCGAAGTATATTCTATGGCCTATTACATGTTGTGAGGTATATTTTGTGGCCTATTACATGTTGCGAAGTATATTTATGGCCTATTACATGTTGCGAAGTATATTTTGTGGCCTATTACATGTTGCGAAGTATATTTTGTGACCAATTACATGTTGCAAAGTATATTTTGTGGCCTATAACATGCTGCGAAGAATATTTTTTGGTCTATTACATGTTCCGAATAATATTTGTTGGCCTAACACATGCCGTGAAGAATATTTGGTGGCTTAACACATGCCGTTAACAGTATTTGGGAGTTAGGCCACCTAGAGTTATTAACGGCATGTGTTAGGCACTAAACGTTATTCGCAGCATGGGTTAGGCCACTATATATTCTTCACAGCATGTGTTAGGCTACCATATATTATTTATAGCATATATTAGGCCACCATATATTATTCGCAGCATGTGTTAGGCTACCAAATATTCTTTGCAGCATGTAATAGGCCATAAATATTCTTTGCGGCATATAATAGGCCAAACAAAATTATGCGCAGCATGTAATAGGCCATAAATATTCTTTGCGGCATATGATAGGCCAAAAAATATTATGCGCAGCATGTAATAGGCCACAAAATATTCTTCACAACATGTAATAGGCCACAAAATGTACTTTGCAACATGTAATAGGAATAGGAAAAACTCCATTTATTGGTCACCAATTTTCCCATGGATTTTTTTATTTTTCCCTGTTAGTTTTCATCAATATATAGTGTTTAGAAATAATTAGAACCCTCGGCGAAACCGTTTTCCCCATTATACAACGATCTTAAGACACGCCACCCGATAGTGGGGAGGGCTATGAAGTACAGGGAAAATGAGGGGTTAAATGCGTAAAACGGCGATACAAACGTATTCAAGCAAAACTTGGCTCGGGTTTGAAGGTATTTCAAAGGCCTAAAACCCAATATTTCGAAAACCCGAGCCAAGTTTTGGCCAAAGCTGGCTCGGATTTTGCGAGTTTGTAGATAACTAAATGACAGTAACCTCATTTAGAAATTTGGCTCAGGTTTCCCAAAATTGCAAACCCATAAAACCCGAATTTTGGAAAACCCGAGCCAGCTTTTGGCCAAAGCTGGCTCGGATTTTGCGAGTTTGTAAACAAACAAATGACAGTAACCTCATTTAGAAATTTGGCTCAGGTTTCCCAAAATTGCAAAGCCATAAAACCCGAATTTTGGAAAACCCGAGCCAGGTTTTGGCCAAAGCTGGCTCAGATTTTGCGAGTTTGTAGACAAACAAATGACAGTAACCTCATTTAGAAATTTGGCTCAGGTTTCCCGAAATTGCAAAGCCATAAAACCCGAATATTGGAAAACCCGAGCCAAGTTTTGGGAAAAGTTGGCTCTGATTTTGCGAGTTTTAAGAGTAAACAAATTACACTAACCTAATTTCGATTTTTGGCTCATGTTAAGCTATCATAGTGTTTACAAGCCTATACCCCTTTGAAAGGACATTAGCCTAACCTAACAACCTTACCTAACCTATCCTAGTATTATGGGTGGGGGCTGCCGCCCCCACACCCCCGCTATTTGCATCTTTGACAGATTGTTTGTGTATTTGTCTGTGAAAAGGGGGTAATTGTTTAGTGTATGGCCTGCTAAAGAAAATGGATTTTTGAGCACAGACTAAACCAAATGTTCACTACTGTATTTACATAGCTGGTCATTAACCTAACCTAACCTAACCTAACCTAACCTAACCTAACGTAACCTGGGCATCCTGGGGGGCTGCTGCCCCCAGACCCCCACTGGTCTTGGGATGAAAAGTGATAAAAAACACATATCTCTTACCTCATTATTCAAAGTTTTGTATTTGGTTTAATATACACTTCCCAGGTCATTTGAACAGTTCTATTGCTTCTATGTATCATATAATACACCATAGAATACGTTTTTAATAACTAAAAAAAAGAGGACTTCGATTAAACAATTACGGAAATACCTTAAAACACGAGCCAAGTTTTGCTTACATAATTTTGTTTTCGCCGTTTTTAAACCCGCGAAAATATGAAAGCGTAATTGCATGCCTTATTGAGATGTGGAGGGAGTAGGTGGGGAAGAGATGCGTCCACGTTTTCGACGAGGAGTTACGACGAGTAGTGGTTTTATTTCAAAACCAATAATGACCGCATCGCCACTGGTCTGCCGGTTCATAATAGTAACATTCGTTTGAGCAGAGTTTGCAGGAAACAGAGGTAGGCAAACAACCATGGTCAGTAAAAACCTTAAGGGCTGCACTATTGTTCCTTGTAGTGTCAATAATCACTGAATGTGGGAGGGGTGAACAACCATTACAAGTGGCGTCCATGACTAAAGTGAGGAGAGACTTAAATGAAGGTGTGTATCTGTGATTGGTTCAGTGCAATGACGTAATCAAGGTCAATAAACTCACCTGATAGGTTGCTGGTTGTATGCGTGACGGAATCTATGAGTTTAATGACGTGGTCAGAAAAAAACCCCAATAAGAATCCAGAAGTGTCTCGTGACGTATTGCGCAGGAGTTAGGAAATGAAACTCAGTATTTCCAATGAGGAATGGCAGATGGCGTGATAGTATTACAAAAGTTGAAGGATAAAGCTCTCCAGTTCACGAAAAAATGGCGTCGCTGAAAGCCGCGCCGTCTATAAGAGAGTATTGACAACCGTTTTACGGTAGGTAGACATGTTGTTACCGTTTTTTTTAATAGGTTTTGCCGAGGGTTGAAACTAATTTTAATATGATGCTTAGAGCATATAGATTCCATATCTGTCTTCAAATATGTCAAAATAATTGGTGACCAATAAATGGAGTTATACTTAGGAATATTCTTCACAACATAAATAGGCCACAAAATACACTGCAACATGTAATAGGCCATAAAATGTTCTTCGCAACATGTAATAGGCCACAAAATATATTTCGCAACATGTAATAGGCCACAAAATATACTTCGCAACATGTAATAGGCCACAAAATATACTTCGCAACATGTAATAGGTCACAAAATATACTTCGCAACTTTTAATATGCCACAAACTATACTTCGCAACATGTAATAGGCCTATTATATGTTGCGAAGAATATTTATGGCCTCTTACATGCTGCAAAGATTATTTTGTGGCCAATTACATGCCGCGAAGAATATTTATGGCCTATTACATGTTGCAAAGAATATTTTATGGCCTATTACATGTTGCGAAGAATATTTATGGCCTATTACATGCTGCAAAGAATATTTTATGGCCTATTACATGTTGCGAAGAACATTTTATGGCCTATTACATGTTGCGAAGTATATTTTGTGGCCTATTACATATTGCAAAGTATATTTTGTGGCCTATTACATGCTGCAAATAATATTTTTTGGCCTATTACATGTTGCGAATAATATTTGTTGGCCCAACACATGCCGTGAAGAATATTTGGTGGCCTAACACATGCCGTTAACAGTATTTGGGAGTTAGGCCACCTAGGGTTATTAACGGCATGTGTTAGGCCACCAAAAGTTATTCGCAGCATGGGTTAGGCCACTATATATTCTTCCCAGCATGTGTTAGGCCACTATACATTCTTCAGAGCATGTGTTAGGCCACCATATATTATTTATGGCATATATTAGGTCACCATATATTATTCGCGGCATGTGCTAGGCTACCAAATATTCTTTGCAGCATGTAATAGGCCATAAATATTCTTCGCAGCATATAATAGGCCAAACAAAAAATATGCGCAGCATGTAATAGGCCACAAAATATTCTATGGCCTATTACATGTTGCGAAGAATATTTATGGCCTATTACATGCTGCAAAGAATATTTTATGGCCTATTACATGTTGCGAAGAACATTTTGTGGCCTATTACATGTTGCAAAGTATATTATGTGGCCTATTACATGTTGCGAAGAATATTTATGGCCTATTACATGTTGCGAAGTATATTTTGTGGCCTATTACATGTTGCGAAGAATATTTTGTGGCCTATTACATGTTGCGCATAATTTTTTGGGCCTATTATATGCCGCAAAGAATATTTATGGCCTAGTACATGCTGCCAAGAATATTTGGTAGCCTAACACATGCCGCAAATAATATTTGGTGGCCTAATATATGCTATAAATAATATATGGTGGCCTAACACATGCTGTGAAGAATATATAGTGGCCTAACCCATGCTGCGAACAACTTTTGGTGACCTAACACATGCCGTTAACCTGACAAGCGCGAAATAGACCTAGGGGCTAGGGTAGTTATTTGTGCATTTCTAGCCTTGGATTCTGACAGAATTAGTTATATTTACAATATAGAGCATTATTTGTTTTCGGTATGCTTTTATTTTACATATATGATGTATATATGAACCTTCAAGAGTGCTAAAATAAGTGGGAAAAGCATTTGGGTGGTGAAAAACGAAGATATTGGCCACCCGGTCATAATCTCAGGCGAGAGAGAGCCACAGGCAACCCTCCTCTCTCGCTGTCTGTGAGGTAACTGAGACGAGTGGGGCAGTGTGGGCCGGTGTCTGGGTGCTACATAACGATCTTTTCTGCAACCCACTTGTGCTACATTATCGCGGGAGAGAAAAATAACCGATAAATGATGATAATAAGAGGAAAAATAGGTGATAATTGAGGATGGGAGGGAGGGGGGAATAAGGTGGGGAAGGAGGGGAGGGGGGTGGGTGAGATTTACATGGATGAGTACTGGAGGGGAATTATCTCACCTAGAGACAAATTCCTTTGTTTTGATAGGCCCTTTTTTTTTTTTGGAAGGTTTTTTTTATGGTCTTGCTTCCGTGAGGCCTATCGCGTTCCCTATAGGAAGCCTTCCGTAAGGCCTATCGCGCTTGCCGGGTTAATAACCCTAGGTGGCCTAACTCCTAAATACTGTTAACGGCATGTATTCGGCCACCAAATATTTTTCACGGCATGTGTTAGGCCAAAAAATATTATTCGCAACATGTAATAGGCCAAAAAGTATTCTTCGCAGCATGTAATAGGCTACAAAATATACTTTGCAACATGTAATAGGTCACAAAATATACTTCGCAACATGTAATAGGCCACAAAATATACTTTGCAACATGTAATAGGCCACAAAATATACTTCGCAACATGTAATAGGCCACAAAATATACTTCGCAACATGTAATAGGCCATAAATATACTTCGCAACATGTAATAGGCCACAAAATATACTTCGCAATATGTAATAGGCCATAAATATACTTTGCAACATGTAAGAGGCCACAAAATATACTTCGCAACATGTAATAGGCCATAAATATACTTCGAACATGTAAGAGGCCACAAAATATACTTCGCAACATGTAATAGGCCATATATATACTTCTCAACATGTAATAGGCCACAAAATTGGTATATATTAAGCAAACCACCCACCAATTTTTGTGACAATTTTGAAATGCATGTTGGAATCCCTATAAACTGTACTTCATTTTTATGTAAGTTTGATAATTTGGAAAAATCGATTAAGGGAGAAAACTAACATTGAAAATGATGTGTAAAAAGTCTCCCATAAATGGCGGCCCGCTATGTTATTGTAATTTGCGGCCTAATTTCGTCTGTTAATTAACTTTCTCCTTAACCTAACAAGTGCGCATGGGGGTAATTGAAAACGTCCCCCAGTGCTGACGTATTTGAGGTGTTTCCGTCACTAAAATATTCATTGTACCATTAATAGCATTAATAATTATCCATATGCGCCTATTATGGGTTTATTATAAAGGTATTAACCTGAAACAACAATAAAACGAGTGAAAACAGCGTTTGGATGGTCAAAATCGGAGATATAGCCCGCGAGTTGTATAATGTATGGGTGAGGCAAACTGCTTTCCCGCCAATTTCCCCCAAGGCCACTGAGACACAGTGGATCGATACTCTCTCTCTCTCTCTTGCACTCGCTTGCCATCAGTGATGACAACACCCTGCTTGCAACTCGCTAATGTTAGCACGAAAATATACCTCAGAATAAGGGAATAATAGGGAAAATAGGTGATAACTGAAGGAGAGGAGGAAAGTGGGGAAGGAGGGGAGGTAGAGGACTGAGATTTTGCATGGCCCAGGGGCCAAAAAAAAAAATAAAAAAATAAAATTTTTTTTTTTTTTTTTTTTCGATGTCAAAAGTTGATTTTTTATTTTACTTACTCTCAAGAGTCTTCCCGCAGTCCGCCGGGGGAACTCTTAAGAGTCTCCCCACAGCTCCCGGGTTAATTGGACCCCCTATGAAGTACAACAGATTATGATGACATAAGTGACGGGTGTTTAGAGGGGGCAGAGCTCCCACTTCAACATATTATGTGTCTCACAGTAACTTCTATTATATAAACAACCCAAGAATTTTCACAGATATTTTAAATTTCATTTAGGATGTAATATAACCTATACTCCATGTTAAAATAAGTGTCAACCCTCGAAAAATTCTATTAACCTAACAAGTGCGCATGGGGGTAATTGAAAACGTCCCCCTGTGCTGACGTATTTGAGGTGTTTCCGTCACTAAAATATTCATTGTACCATTAATAGCATTAATAATTATCCATATGCGCCTATTATGGGTTGATTATAAAGGTATTAACCTGAAACAACAATAAAACGAGTGAAAACAGCGTTTGGATGGTCAAAATCGGAGATATAGCCCGCGAGTTGTATAATGTATGGGTGAGGCAAACTGCTTTCCCGCCAATTTCCCCCAAGGCCACTGAGACACAGTCGATCGATACTCTCTCTCTCTCTCTTGCACTCGCTTGCCATCAGTGATGACAACACCCTGCTTGCAACTCGCTAATGTTAGCACGAAAATATACCTCAGAATAAGGGAATAATAGGGAAAATAGGTGATAACTGAAGGAGAGGAGGAAAGTGGGGAAGGAGGGGAGGTAGAGGACTGAGATTTTGCATGGCCCAGGGGCCAAAAAAAAAATAAAAAATAAAAAAATAAAAATAAAAAAAATATGTTTTTTTCGATGTCAAAAGTTGATTTTTTATTTTACTTACTCTCAAGAGTCTTCCCGCAGTCCGCCGGGGGAACTCTTAAGAGTCTCCCCGCAGTTCCCGGGTTTAGATACTTACAGACCACGGTATATTGCCTACAAGTGTTGAGTGTCCTAGGTGTGGACATCCTTGCCATTACCGGCCAGATAAAGATCACTGGCAGTATACACACCATTATTACGAGAAGTCCAGAACACGCCGTCACTGTCCCTTTGTTACCGGTACATAAGGTTGGTTATTTATTATTATTATAGATGTAAAAATTTATATAAAGTTTATTTGCACCTATAGTGTTTTTCGGTATTATTCTAGCGTTACTTACACAGCGCACCCATCAATTTCTATGACTTCATTCTATATATATATGTCAGTAGCGGCGGAAATGCATTAAAGCAATTATAGCTACTGTAACAAAACATATTTACCTCCCCATAGACGGCACACAACACAACTCTGCGGACCTCTTTCTCCCTGCATTTCAGTCTAATTAACACTAGGAATTTACCTAATTTTCTATCCAATGTACTATCCAACCAGCGGGGGTGTGGGGGCGGCAGCCCCCACCCATAATACTAGGTTAGGTTAGGTAAGGTTGGTAGGTTAGGCTAAAATCTTTAATGTTGCTTAATTGTTGGATAATGGATAATGAGCTTACTGGGTAAGTTCATTTTCTATCCCATGCACCATCTAACCAACGGTGGTGTGGGGGCGGCAGCCCCCACTCATAATACTAGGTTAGGTTAGGTAAGGTTGGCAGGTTAGGCTAATATCTTTAATGTAGCTTAATTGTTGGATAATGGATAATTAGCTTACTGGGTTTTTGGAATAAGTTCTTCAATATTTCCCTTTATTTGCATCTTTTACCCCACAATTTCCCTGATCTTCATAGCCCTCCCCACTATTGGGCAACATGGATGATGATTTCAATTAATCATGGGGGTGTGGGGGGGGGGGGGGGGGCAGAGCTCTCCCACACCCCATCCTGTATCCAATGGCAAAGAGTTGGCTCGCATTTTCTAAATTTTCAGCTTTTATGAAGCCTAATAATTGTCCAATTCGAGCCAACTTTTGCCAAAACTTGACTCTGTTTTTTTTTCATTTTGGGGTTTTCTTAAGTTGAAAAACAAGAAAACCTGAGCCAATTTCTTTTGCCACTTTCTGACTTTTATGAAGCTGAAAAATCTAAAAATTCGAGCCAACTTTTGCCAAAACTTGGCTCGAGTTTTTTTAATTTTGGGGTTTTCTTAAGTTGAAAAACAAGAAAACCGGAGCCAACTTCTTTTTTGCACTTACTGTCTTTTATGCAGCTGAAAAATCTTAAAATCCGAGCCAACTTTTGCCAAAACTTGGCTGGGTTTTTTTCATTTTGGGGTTTTCTCACGTTGAAAAACAACAAAACCCGAGCCAACTTTCATCATAAAAGCCATTATATCGCCTTTTTATGTCTTTAACCCGGCAAGCTAGCTAGGGGAGGTGTGGTGGAGTGGTCATGCCACTGGATTGGTAATCCAATGGACCCGAGTTCAAATCCCGATATGTCAATGGGAAGATATTATTGGGATTGAATTTGTGCTGTACCTAGTATCAGTGCATTACCACAAAGCCCACCGAAATGCCAAAAATATACCCTCATTGTTCCCTGATTAAATAACACTGTATGAATATTCCCATATTCAAAATATGTTACAGGGGGACAATGCCTAGTGAGTTCACTGCTCAATAGGTGGCGTTCTGAGAGTGAGGGTCTGAGTCTGGAGGGTGAGATGGTGAAGCACTTGAAAGAAGCAACCAGCCGCTTCAGAGATGGAGCTGCTTCGAGCCATGATAGATGCTTCACATGTCTCACTCCCCAGACTGGAACAAGACCTCACGGGCTTCACCGTGTTGAGCGGTGGAATGTACAGGCTCTCAGCCTATGCCCGAGAGGGAGTAGTTGGAATATAGAAAAAAAAAAAAAAAAAAAAAAAAAAGCGCTATAGGCCTCACAGAAGGTTTCCTATAGGGAACGCGATAGGCCTCACGGAAGCAAGACCATAACAAAAGCCTTCCAAAACATCCCAGGGGCTATCAAAACAAAGGAATTTTTCTCTAGGTGAGATAATTCCCCTCTAGTACTCATCCATGTGTTTCTCACCCCCCCCCTCCCCTCCTTCCCCACCTTATTCCCCCCTTCCCCCCTCCTCAATTATCACCTATTTTTCCTCTTATTTTCATCATTTATCGGTTATTTTTCTCTCCCGCAATAATGTAGCACAAGTGGGTTGCATAAAAGATCGTTATATAACACCCAGACACCCAGCACACACCGCCCGCTCGCCTCAGTTGACTCACAGACAGGGAGAGGGGAGGGTTGCCTGTGGCTCTCTCTCGCCTGAGATTATGACCGGGTGGCCAATATCTTCGTTTTTCACCACCCAAATGCTTTTCCAACTTATTTTAGCACTCTTGAAAGTTCATATATACATGTAAAATAAAAGCATACCGAAAACAAATAATGCTCTATATTGTAAATAAAACAAATTCTGTCAGAATCCAAGGCTAGAATTGCACAAATAACTACCCTAGCCCCTAGGTCTATTTCACGCTTGTCAGGTTAACCCCACATTTTCCCTGATCTTCATAGCCCTCCCCACTATCGGGCGCCGTGTCTTAAGATCGTTGGATAAAGGGGAAAACGATTTTTGCGGAGGTTGAAACTAATGCCAATCACTATATATTGATGCAAATAAACTAAAACTAAAAACAAAATTATGAAAATAATTGGTGGGTGGTTTCCTTAATATTTTCCACAAAATTACTTCGCAACATGTAATAGGCCATAAAATGTTCTTCGCAACATGTAATAGGCCATAAAATATTCTTTGCAACATGTAATAGGCCACAAAATATACTTCACAACATGTAATAGGCCACCCTAGCCTATATTTTAAGTAATTAATTGTTGCACGGTATTTGTCTTGGTAGGCTATTTATTATTAGATCTTTCATTGAGATGGTACAGGAGGTCTACAATGTGGTGGAGTTTCACTTTCTACTGTAGTTTGTTCGACTCCCTTGTAGACTTCTCATTCTTACTTCACAACAGGGACCCTGATGGAAATAAGTTAGCTAAAATTGTGTAGGTTATCCCACAGGTTATCCCTGTGGGAGTGATCATGCTGTATTGGGGTGCTTTTAACAAATACGCCGACTTTCTGTCCCTATCAGGGTGTATGTAACTCTTAATAAATATAGTCAATCAATCAATTAATACAATGAATTTCGAACTACAGAACTGTAACATTAATCCATACTTAACCTAGCTTATATTTATAGTAAATAGTGTTATGGACTAAATTATATGTAAAATTGACTTATTCAAGTGTAGGCCTATTATATTTTTATATTTGGAATAAATTATAATTATTATTTAAGCCAAATGAACTCGTAGACAAGTCAGGAGTCATAACATTAGAACCAAAACCTTCCGCCGCTGAGGCTGAAGTCCAGCGTTCCCAAATCGTTTTTGCCGTTTGTCTGGGAAATTTTGGTAAAAAATCTGGATTTTTCGTAAAAAATCTGGACATTTGAAGGTTACAATTATGTAGAGTATGCCGATATATATTATGGCGTATGCCAAGTAAGTAATGCATTTTTAAGGAATTGTACTAGGACAACAAAGAAAATGGTACATCCTACCACCACAAAATATGTAGGACTAACACAAATATATTAATCCTTTCCACAATATATGCTCTTAGTATAACCCTAGGCGTATGCTTACATAAATCGTTGTAGTATATTAGAAAGCACATTTGTTTCCACAATTGATTTCACTTTAATAACTAACTTTGAAACTTACTATAATATTAATTATGGATGAAAATAACAATGCATGAATATTCTTACCTTAAATATCCTCATCCGAGTCAGTAGTTACATACTGTACATACTTGAAGTCATTCTCTTTGTAAGGGAGTCGGTTACGTTAACATCATAGCACTTTTTGTCAGTCATTAGGCGTTTTGTGTGGAGCAGTCCAACAATGGTATTTGTTGAGAGGCGATTTCTTGTTTTTGTCTTCATTCGGTTGACAGCAGAGAACACCCTCTCTGCCACAGCACTCGAATGGGGCAGACTCAATAGGTTCATCATAAACTCGGCTAGGTTTGGGAAAAGTTGAGTTCCATCCCCAGACGTCATTCCTCTCACTTTTACCCAAAACTTGACTGGCGTTACCGTTATGCCTGGATTCTCTGTTAGGAAGGTGTTTATTGCATTTCTAAGCATACGCCACTCGCTGTCAATTTTCTGAAGGGTTTCATTATTCACAAGCATAGGAAAGTCAACCATGAGGGGTCCTAATGAAGCTACACTCTTTGCCTTCACGACTGTTGGATCTAATGCTTCCAACCGTTGGAACACTTTGTCACCAAGGGGAAATCTTTTTGAAATTTGAAGTGCACCTTCAATATAAAAGTCAAGACACCTTAACTTAAAGTGTTCAATAGCTTCCGGTGGAATTGAGTGAGGTTGAGATAGAGTCATTTCAACTGCTGCACCGAAGTACATTGTCTTAAAGCCTTTAAAGTTATTTGGATCACTAGGATGTAGTTCATGCAATGGGCATTTCTCCATATATTCGTCTTTCAGATAACACTCTAGAATTGTGGTGTATGATCTTATGACTGACTTGCGGATTGCATGAATTTGGGAGGTTTCAGACTGCATTTGCTTATTGAGTCCATTAAAGATAGGCAGTATAAAGTCAAGAAACTGGAGATAGAGTTTAGTGGTAGGATCATTCAATTTTCTCAGTATATTCTCACATGCCAGCAGTCTTTCACTCAACACTGCATCAGTAAAGTAGAGAACTAATGCACTGTACTGTTCAAGAAGTCTTGTAACAACCATTTGTAGAGAGAGCCAGCGAGTTTGACACGGATGAAGTAGCTTGTGAGGTTTCACTTGTGCAAAGGTTTGGAATTCTTTTAGAGCTCCTAATCTTTTGGGGCTATAAGAAAAATATGAATAAATGTCACGTGCCAAATCTTCTATTCCCTGTGGCAGTTTGAGGCACACATACGAAGCACATAATGCAAACGAGTGACAAATGCATTTCATTGTAAATAAACTAGGTATTTCCTCTTTCAAAAGAGTTGCTAAAGAGTGACGGGACCCAAACATTGTGTTAGCACCATCGGAGCCGAAACCAATCATATTATCTTTATAGGGTATCTTGTTCTTTTCAAAAAAGTTGAAAATTTTAGCATGCAATGTACTAGCAGATCCATCCTGAACAGGAATAAGGCCTAAAAAACAATCCTTGACATCAAAGTTCACTACTGTCCTAGCCACAAGACACAAGTGCTTAATACAGCCTTTGTCAGTAGATTCATCCACGATAAGTGAACATTTTCTTGTTTGTAATGTTTCAATTAACTGTTCAAAACTTTCCTGGCCAGACACATTTTTCACAATAGCCTTTGTTCGCCCACACTTTAATTTCTTTGCTACCTCAGAATCAGGACAAATAGCTTGTATTAACTTAGGCATATGGTCAGCAACTGTGAAGGGTAAGTCATGTTCAGTTATAAAAGCAGCAAGTCGCAGTTCACTAGCCTTAACCATCTCAGTTTCCTTTTTCTTACTATGTGAAGCAAAATCAAATACTGTAGGTTGTTGGTTAATTGCAGAGCATTTTTCTTTATGCTTCTTTGTGCCTGCATGTTTTTTAAGATCAGATTTCCCTGCTTTCAAATTTAAATCAACATAGCACACAGAACAGAAGGCAAAAGAGGAACCTTTTCGACTTCCTCTTAACCACTTTTTGAACTCTTCATAATTTTCCCAAGATCTGTTGTACTTTTGGCTATATTTCCTTTTCTTCTCTTTAGCACCAGTAGCCCTAGATGTCTCATAACCACTACCACTCGTGTTGGACGCCATGATGAATAATCAGTGATAATAGACCGGTGCTTTCTCAGTGGAGGGTAAGAGTGGACTGAGTACAAGACGGTGATCCTGGGAATATCAGACACGTAGTAAACGAACGAATGGACCTGTACAGATCACGTCAAGCAGGCTTTCTCTCTCTCTCTCTCAGTAATTCTGGAGATTTAAAAGGCTTACTGGATATGAGCTAGAAATCTGTAGATTTCCCAATTTTTGACGAAAAAACCTGAAAATCTGAGTTTAGGCTAAAAATCAGGAGAAATCCAGACTTTTCTGATAATCTGGCAACGCGGCTTCGCTGTGCACTAAAGTCAATAGATAATATTTTGGTTCTGTCATGACTGTTCATGTTTAACATATAGTGGAGAAATTTATATCAGATTCAAATAATATGTAATGGCAATGTCTATGGTTGTATTATATTGAAGTAGTAATAGGTATCTATTATAATAGGATATATAGTATTAAGGCGAATACACTGAATGCCGAATGATCGCTATACTGGGACTAAACACTGTTGCCAGATACGCTTTAACTCTTACTATCGTAAAACATAATGGGATATATTTATTTACATAATTCAAAGTACCGAGGGCATTATTATAAGAATTTCCTATTACTTTGTAGTTATATTTTCATGACTTAGTGCTACAATGTTGGCTGTCCAGGGTTATATGCATGGTTGAAGTTAGTCTTGTGACTTGGTAATAGTCATCCTACAGTAATCTCGAGCTGTGATTGGTCCTAATTTACCCTATGGCACCTACTAGTCTCGACTTGGTAAATATGCGCCCCGGCTACTCTCTCACACCACCCTCACACACCTCCTGTCTCTCAGTATCCCTCTGGTTCCCGTCATGGAAATTACGCTTATGTGTCACGTTCGTACGTTCACGGAAACATTCCACATTCTCCCACTCATTTTCAGGCCAAACCTAATTCTCAAACTGGGAACACCGACTTGTGTTACTACTGTGGTTATGCAGGCCATAAGGTCTCTAATTGCCATATCAAACAGAAGGAAAGTCATGAATTTTCGACAGGACGTTCGCCATACTGTCGGAAGTGCAAAGAAAGGACACATTGGACCAGCCAATGTGAGGTAGTCGCGGCAGTCGTAGCGAACCACAAATCATTCAGACACACTGCTAAACACTCGGGAAACATGGCGCACGGCTCTCAACTCGCTATAACATAAATATAAGCGTTCCACCCCCCTCCCTCCTGTAGTGAAACTCAAATCCCTCAGAAAATTACGTGTTGGTGCCCTAATGCAATCTCCAGAGTTATGTGTTCTTAATTCTCAATGTAAGGGTATATCAATGATAGTTTTGTTAGACACAGGTTCTCCTGTTAACCTCATTCCTGAAAATATTTTTGAGAAACAAGTCTTTGAAAATATCCCCTCCAGATGTAATATTAGAAAGTGTTTCTGGTGATCATTTGGGAATTATTGGAGTGACGTACTTGCCCCTGACTTTGCATTCAGATCTAAATCCTTATAATGAGAAATTTTATGTCTTACATACACTTAATGTGGGAGCTGACATATTGTTAGGGTATGGTACTATGAGAAACAGAAAAATGTTGCTCTTCCCTCACATGAACGGAGTGGAAATAGAAAAGGTCTTTATTGAAGGTATCACATTAAATATTCCCCCGTCTAGTGCGAGCGTAGTGGAGGCGAGATGTAAGGCAGTCGCGTTTCAAGGTCAAACCACCTCCACGGCACCACACACATTCACTGCCCCCCGCCGCCACACACTCACACACCCGCCGTCTTACGAGCGCCGCGGGAAACAAGGTTTTACCCATACACAGAAACACACCCCCTTATCTTATTCTCAATCTCAAACCCCTACAGTCACGGTAACTGATTATGTCGGATTAAAGTCCTCTATTACAAATATTCTTATGGACAAGGATATTGTAATTGAGGCCACACTCCGCTAAAGTCGCTGTTGTATATGCTGATAATTTATGTGAAGATGTTAACTCACTAGTTTTACTTCCAGACACTAGAATGATTAAAGGCATATACGTCTCCCAAAGTTTACATGAAGTTAAACATACTAATTGTTTTATGACACTGTTAACTAATTTTACTAATGGCATGATACAAATATTTGCGGGTACAGTTATTTGTGAAGCTGAAGTTATCCCCGGAATATTTGAGGAAATGAGTCCTATATCCATAAGTAATGTTAATATGAAAGCCTTCACACCATCATTTTCTGATGAACGAATGAAAGAAATATTAAGTCAACTTAACCCAGTAGATTATCCCGAGGCAATCGCTCCTTTACACGAATTGTTAAATGAATTTCACTCCACTGTACACCTTAAAACTGACTCTATGGGATTTACAGATATCCTGGATCACCGTATAATTTTGAAAGATGTTAATCAAACACCTGTTTATCTGCCAATGTACCGTCTCTCTCATTCACAAAGAGAATTAACTAATACGCATGTGAAAGAATTATTGGAACAAGATGTAATACAGCCATCTCTGTCTTTATGGCATAGTCCCCTATTTTTGGTTCCTAAGAAAAATAAGGGCGAATATAGAGTTGTCGTAGATTACAGGAAACTTAATTCTCTCACAGAAACTGAACATTTTCATATGCCTGCAATCCCTGAAATCTTAAATTCGTTAGATACTGATAATAAAGTGTTTAGTACTATGGATTTGTCGAGTGGTTTCCATCAGATTAATTTAGATGAAGATTCCCGTCAATACACCGCATTTAATTCCCCCTCTGGAACATATGAGTTCAAACGCTTACCACAGGGCCTTAAAAATTCACCGGCAGTATTTCAACGTCTCATGTCTAATATATTGGCAGGATTATTAGGTGATAACGTTTATGTATATATAGACGATATCATAATTTTTTCTAAAACATATATCGGACCATGTTGAAGCACTGAGGAAAGTTTTATCTAGGCTTAACGAAGCTGGTTTAAAGATTAAACTTTGTAAATGTAACTTTTTCAAGAAGAAACTAAACATTTTAGGACATGAACTAACCCCAGATGGTGTTAATACCACTCCTGATCTCACGAATGCTATCACAAATTTCCCAACACCCACTAACGTAAAACAATTGCGACAATTCCTTGGTATCAGTGGTTATTATAGGAGTTTCATTAGAAATTATGCAATCATGGCGAAACCCCTTTACGAACTGTTAAAGAAAGGTGTGGAATTTAATTGGAGTTATGAACAAGAGCAAAGTTTTAATAAATTAAAGAATAGCTTAACCACGAGACCAACACTTGCCTTCCCCTATACGGCCTACCCTCCATCACAGATTTCTTCATTCGTGCATCGACACATACATAATTAATCAATGACTTTCTTTCCACCACTGTCTTATCCTTCTTGAATTTGAAAATAATTTTTGTTTTTTGTTTGTGTATTTAGGGAATTATTGTGTACTAATAAATAAATCATGCTACAATTAACTTTATATATGCATTACAAAAAAAAATTATGTATATTTTTTTGCCCACACTTTTCAGGTGACAGTCAACTAATGTACCCTTGGATGATGGGACTCGGTCAGTTCCAGGACTGTGGATCTCGGTCATGGATGAGCAAGGGCCTTCTTCGCCAGTTACACCAACCATCATAAAAGTGCAGGATCACAATCGAATATTGAGGTGAACCAAGCAGCCCTGGAGGGGTCAATCAGTGAAGCATCGACAAGTTCCATCGTCAAGAAGTTAAAAATTGATAGATCATGATTGTATCTAAGTAACATTTTAAAAATGCAATCTATCTATCTCTCTTTAGGCTGACGCCGCGATCCCCGAATGGGTGGCCACTTCCATACTGACCACCCTATTTCTTGTTACTGCTTTCAGCGTTCCTATAACCCTCTTCCCCTGTTATACCCTCTTCCGCACTTCTTCATCCATAGTCCCATCTTTACTCAACACACTGCCCAGATACTTAAAAGAGTTGACGATCTCCATAGCCTGACCGTTCAGCTTCACCTCACACTCTGTGACTTCACCCCTTTCGAAGACCATAACCTTGCTCTTCCCCGCATTTACCTTCAAATTCCATTTTTTGCACACTGTTCCAAACTCATTTACCGGACCCTGCAACTCCCATTCATTATCACTCGTCAGAACTGTATCATCCGCAATCAGCAGTATAGGTAGCTTCCACTCAATTCCCTCCCTTTTCAGCGATAGACCAACATCCACTGTTCTTGATATTATTTCTTTCATGACTCCATCCATATATACAGTGAACAACCACGGGGACATCACACAGCCCTGTTTCAAACCAACATTCAGGTCAAAGAACTCGCTCTGCTCACTCTCCACATGTACTGCCTCCTTTGCACCCTCATACATGCTTTTCACTGCTTTCAGCAACTTGCCATCTACTCCGTCTAATCTAAGTACTTTCCACAAACCTTCTCTATCCACTCTGTCATAGGCCTTCTCCAAGTCCATAAAGGCAACATACACCTTTTGTTTCTTCTCTACAACACAATTCAGGGTAAAAATCTGATCTACACATCCTCTTCCCTTCCTGAAACCTCCCTGCTCGTCGCCTATCCATTTCTCCGTTCGCACTCTCACTCTCTCAATCACTACCCTACTGTATACCTTCCCTACTACGCTTAGAAGACATATTCCTCGGTGGTTACCACATACTCCTCTTTCCCCTTTGCCCTTATATAGGGGGTACTATTATGCCAGTCTTCCAGTCATCGGGTGCACTCCCCTTCTCCCATGCTAGTTTGCACATTTTCCATACCCCTTCGATCACTATCTCACCAATGTAACTCAACATTTCCCCACACACTCCATCTGTTCCTGGTGCTTTCCCCAACTTCACTCTTGGCATGGCTTCCCACACTTCTGACCTCCTAATCACCACCTCCTCCTCCCCTACTTCTCTTCTTCTCCCTCCCATACCATATCCCACTATGTTTGCTGGCTCTTCATTCCTTACATTTAGCAACTCATTGAAGTTCTCCCTCCATCTTTCGACTCTCTCTTGCTTCTCGGCTAGTGTTCTCCCATTCTTATCTTTCACACCCTTACTGTTTCCCTCGCTACCTTCCCTAACTTGCTTGACTTCTGGTGATGGGCTGGTCTATCAGAGTGAGAGTTGAGCGTTCTCTGCCATACCCATAGCTTACTCTGATGTTCAGTTTACTTAGATATTTTCTAGATCTCAAGTGACGGCGTCCCTTCCGTGGATTGACCTCTCAATCTACCTAGATTGGAAGCCAAAGCGTCACATTTTTCCCTTGCCCCTCAACTTTCTCTTCATAATTGCTGAGGGGCACAGGGCCCTGGGTGGCGCTTTGATTTCCCGGGCGTTTCCGCACCCTCCTCAGCTCCCAGCCCTTAAACACCTTGCTCATCTCCTCCACTTCCTCTATAACTTCCAGGTCAAACCCACCTAGTCGTCTTTCTACTGCTCGCCTGTACTCTTCCCTGATTTCCTCCACCTGTAACCTCTCCACCCTCCTCACCATTCCACCTTCCTCTCGCCTCCCTCCAGCTCTCCTCACCCACTTCTTTTGTATCCTAACCTTAGCTACTACTACATAATGATCAGACAGACCCCCTCCAATACCCCTATACACCCTAGCAATCATTGCCGATTCAAAAAAATCCCACTATATATTATGATGATGCGAGGCATTTATCGGGTGTCGTCCCCCGAAAAGGTACAGGGGGACGGGTTATTGATCGGAATGTAATGAAACTCTACCTAACAAGAATGAAATCGGTTTATGGTAAATGCACAATGGTTGAAATACAACGACAGTACTAATCAAGTCGGGAGGAGAACAAAAATATACAAAACAATTAAATTTGGTGTTGGAACCCAGCAAACCAAACACAAATATTAGTATTTAATGGGATAGCGGGCAAATTGTTTGAGGTAAGGCTGGAATTTGAATGCAATAACATTTTTCACCTCTCCGACCCTATTTCAATAAATTATTTGTACATTTTGCCAAAGAAGAATAATAAAAATTATAATACAATTGTACTACACGATTCTTTGTTATTGTAACTTTGCACATAGATGTATTTATTTATAGGAAAAATCACATCCTAACCAGTATTTCACTTGCCGGAGTTGAAGTCTTTATGCACAATGTTCCTTAAGTGATTGAGGCTGGGTTACATGTGTATATTTGAGTATAATATGCATGTTACATGCCCCCTGTTAAAAAATGTTGTTCCACCAACATCCTAATATATAGTAAAGACGAAAATATATATTCAAATGGTTCCTTTATAAGGATTAGAGTAAATAATTATTAATAATTGAAAAAGAATGAAACTAAATTCAGATAGAGTACAAGAATTTCATATGATGTGTAAGTGAGTTGTATTTGTAATAGGGACATCTTATATCTATATTTCCTCTCCAATGAATCGCGGGAGCCCGGATTCGAGGCATTATTTATATAGATTCCCGGTGTAGGACAGGTTTATTTTGTTTCCAACAAATAGGATATCATAAGGCAAATTAAAGAAAAGAAAGTCAAACACTTTCTGGAGTTACGTTAATATAGGGATTCTTGCTATCTGAGTATAGATTCTTCAAATTACTGTGATGTAATTCATGTGATTGAGAAACGTGAGTCGTGCATGTAATCGCCTGATAGAGAAAACGCTTGGTGTCAGAGATTCAGAGTAAAGAGTAAAAGAGTTTATAACATGGGTATATGGATAAAAATAATAAATACATAATACAGCCATAACTTGGTGTATTTTTTTCTTTATTTTTATTCTCCTCTTTTCTCCTTCGACTCGTTTTCTCCGCTGATTGACCCTGAAGGTTCAGCGATCACGTCCTTCTGCATCAAGCTTTTCAGATTTGCTCACAGCTTGTAGCAGGCACCAAGTTTGAGGGCGGTAGTAGGATAGGTCAGCTGGGAGGTGTCCAACAGTCTTCCTGTGAACATCAAATTCTTGGCAGTATGATGTGTGTAAAAAGTGTTGGTGTCTGTAGTTAAAAGTTTGGTGTCGTGTAGTTAGCTAACAAATATCCAAGTAATATAATTAAATTTACTTTGGATGGTGTACCGGTAGTATATATTTACCTAGCTAAAATGGACAGTAATAAATTTTAGACTGTAAATAATAAAGTTCAATAAAATTATCCATATATGAATATTGGCAAACATAAAGGATTAATATTATTGAGTGTATAGGCCTACGGCTATCAGATATATTCGTTTGGCACTTATGAATATCTGCGGAGTTGCCGTTAACATTTGCGTAAGCGATCGCATGTGTCACAATTATAGCTATTTTACATCGCAATGTAAGGGGTAGGCTTTATAATTGTCGTTAAGCTACTAAACTTGTATATCTGTATGAGTTGAACATACATAGAATAATTAAACACTCGTCACGTATAACTAAATTAATTCATATAACGGATATCAAATTTTGGATCCAAGACATACATTATACACACTCATAAGTAATTGTGAGTTTGAGAGTTCCAGTTTAGAGCAAAAATAGGGAGTTAGATGCAAAAATGGTCTGAAGTTAACTTTCTGAACATCTGTGTAACCAATATTTAACCCGTCCAGCCCCGGCTAGTTTTGTAATGTTTGTTCACCAGAACCCGGCCGGTTTTCAAAAAATGGTTTTATTCCAGAAACAATAGCGAATGGGTTAGGAATGAAGGAAAAACCACGAAAAACCGCTCAAAAAGCTTAAAGAATGGTCCTACAGAGCCCCCGAAAACGTATTTTACAAGAGTAAAAAATTGAAGGCAATTACCCCAAAAAAACAGGTTATTGCGCGCTCACGCGCATGCACATGGACTTTGAGAGTTTTCAACCATCGGCACGGTTGCGTGGGATACGTACACAGTTCCCATACAAATCTGAGCCCTCTTGAGTGGCTACACCTGAGGTTACGGTCGGCGCAATTAGGGTGACGCGCCAGCCGCGTCTCTGGGGCTGTGCGTTACATACATCACCGACGCGCCAGGCGCGTCGCTGGGGCTGTACGGGTTAATTCACATCAATATTATTGAAACCTCTAGCATTGAGATTATATTGGTGGGTCCTATTTTTATAGGAACTTATTGGTGCGTCATTTTTCACAACCTGTGTGTATGAAAAAACATTCATTTGGTTAATTAAACACAGTTAAACACAAATGGATCCGTAATTATAAATTCTTATACATCGCAATGTATGGTTCAGGTTTTATAATTAATTAAGTGGTGAGTTCCTAATGAATATTACCTTTGTAATATCAAAAGGTGTGTAGGCCCTACACATCCAATTTCACATTTTGGGTAAATGAGAAATTGTTCATTTGATTACATGTATGATAGGGTTAAAATTTGGTTGTCAAATACGGTTAAACACAAATGGAGGTATAATTATAATAATTGATTGGGATGAATAGTTTCAAAAATTACCATCAATACACATTGAACACATGTTCACATGTTCGGTGAATGTAGTCAATTATTCAAAAACATCCCTTGGGTTTAGATGAATTTGAGTAATTAAAATACTGGTGTTAAATAGTTTATAAATCAAGAATAATTTTTAAGAGTTTGAGTAAAGAGTTAGACGTGTTTCGAGTATAGATTTGACTGTTGGAATGTAATCTAATTATATATAGCTATTCTAGCAGATGTGTAGTGAGTATCTGTGTGTGTGAATTGGAGAAATTAGATATCCAAAACAATATGGATAGAAGAGGTTGGATTAATGTAGTATTAATTACTCAAAACACCTAGGGTGAGGTGAGGAAGGTTACATTTTGATTTCCCTCACTGCGTAGTGTCATGATTGGGCGTTGAAGTGAGTTTGGAGTTACTTTGAATTCTGTCCTACGTTTGTGGTATTTAACCTGGTGTATAGAACTGTTTTCCTGGGTACTCCGTACACATTCCACATTATCTCCTTGTAAACCCCCAATGAGAACTTGATCCATGTGTGGTAGGATAATAAGTTTCACTTTTGACATAGCTTCTAAACCTAGAAGCATGTCGGTGTTTGTTGGGAGCTTCGAAATTTCATAGAAAGGCAGATTAGCTGTGTGCACTTCTGTAAATTCTACTGAAAGGGTAACCTTAGCTAAGGTTTCTAGGTGGTTTCCACTCACAGACATAATCTCGATATCTGGGTAAGATTCTTCGAGGTTCAAGTCCTTCAAGCTTTTAAATTTAGCAAGGCTTATGAGGTTTACTGGAGAGTCTGTGTCAAGGGATAGTTCTATATCATGAGTACCACACCTAGCAGGTAACATGAGTGTGTTTTCATTAACACTGTAAATTGTGACAGTTTTACGTTTGGGTGTTTGGCAGGATGCATGTTTTTAGCTCAGGCAAAGCAAAGGCCATTTTCTCACCAACAGTAATAATTGTGGGAGTTGGTGGATGTGGCAGGAGTGGGCGTGGTAGCGCGGTGGCTATGTAGTGATATGAAAAAGAAAGTCAGCTGGTGTTGTCTGACGTTCGTTTCGTTAGGGGGATGCATGTAGGGGAGGAGGGGTATAGTGTGCGGAAGGACCATGTAGTAAGAGGATGAGGGTGTGTGTTGCGGTATGAGATTTTGGTAGTGAGATAGTGTGTATGTGTGTGTGTTCACTTATTTTAACTGTGGTGTGTTTTTAAATTAATGATAATACATCATGCATACCTGTTGTATTTTGTTACATCAAATGAAGCGTCGATATGTGCAGAGATGTGGTGTGTAGTGATGTGTCATCGTACGTCAGGCAGGCCAGGGCGTTGTTGTGTCTGAGGGCTGTTGAAGGCGTCTTGATGTCTGGCAGGTCCTGTTCACTTTGACTGGGTGTTTTCTTGTTTGCTTGTTAGTTTGCAGGTAGCTTGGAGTGGTGAGTAGTGATGATGATGGGGTTGTTGTTGTTGTTGTTGTTGTTCCCCAAGCTGCCTGGCCGAACAGCCCCAAGGCCCCGAGTAAGGCCAAGGCCATAAACGAGCGACCCCACAGAACCCTCCCTGCCGACCACAATAAAGCCTGGGTGACCGAAGCCACTCCATGGCGGGGGGCTGAGAGGGTGCGTAAACGCCCGGGAAACCAAAGCCCCACCCAGGGCCCTGTGCCCCTCAGCAATTATGAAGAGAAAGTTGAGGGGCAAAGGAATAATGTGACGCTTTAGCTTCCAATCTTGGTAGATTGGGAGGTCAATCCACGGAAGAGACGCCGTCACTCGAGATCTAGAAAATATATAAGTAAAAGGAACAGTCAGAGTAAGCTATGGGTATGGCAGAGATCGCTCAGGTCTCACTCTGATAGACCAGCCCATCACCAGTGATGATGGGGTAGAGATGGTAGGCGGGCTGATGTAGCCTACATGAACTTGCTGTAGACTTGTAGTGATGAAACAGGCAGATATACACAGGAACTGTCTGTAGACTTGAAGGTGACGACGGGCGGATGTAGGTTGTAAATAGGAAGTGATGTGTTGAGGTAGGCAGGAAGCTGGTTGGGGCGATGAGTAGACAAGGTAGTGCTGAAGATTGGGTGAAGATTTGCTTGATTGTAGGTCGATTGTTTGAGTATTGGAGTCAGGTAGGGCCATGTGTTAGTTATGATTCCAAGTGTATGTTCTTTTAATGCAAGGTCGCCATGTAGAAGACCATGAATCGTATTGTATCTCGTGCAATATTACATTGAATATTATATATAAAGGGGGTAAAGATAACTCGATTGTGTTATAAATTATATTGAGTTATAGAGTACAGTTTTATAATACTTAGTTGTTAAGGTATTAGTATTGAGCTTAGGGTAAAAGGGGTTTGATCTAAGTCTCTTGGTGATGTTTAGCAAGTGTGGCAATATGTGGCAATAAGTGCTTAAGTGGCGTATGGCAGTGTCTAGCTGTAGCCAAGATGAGAGACGGGAGTAGTTGGGATGTGTGTTCTTCTCTGATTGAGATCCCAAGGTAGATTGAGTTCTCTGTGTCAGTGCGTATAGAAGAGTGAGCCCTTAAACTACCGTTTCCGGTATATATAAGGCGTTTTTGCTGACACACCTTTCACTAGGGGGGTCAATTGCTGATTCGAGTTGTGTATTGTTTACATCCTGTGTTGTCATTTGTATTGCTTACTGTGACATTCTGTGGTGTCTAAGATGATGAAATGTTGACTATCAGGTGTGTATATCTTGCAAGTATAAACACTATAGATAGTTATATTTCTGTGAAGAGATTGATTGGGGATATTACTGTGTAGTGATTGTGTGAGTAATTAAAGGGTTAAGTGGGTTAGTAGATTGTATATTATGGGTTATAATACATATATATAGATATATATATCAGTCATCTTCTAGAATATTGATGGAACATAGGGTGACATAATAAGTGATTGAGGCTGGGTTACCTTGGTCCCATAATGGGGCCATTGCCGCTAGAAAAGTACTCATCGCATGATGTGGTGTTCATCTACTACTTTAACGAGCAGTGTGACCTGGAAGATGGTGAATGTGAACTAAAGGCCCAAAAGAGGGCAGAGCGGAAGAAATTGAGGTGTTCCGGAAGCATTATTGGGCACACATTAGAAAGTATGTCAATGATAATCACAATGGGGGCCCCATTACTGCTGAAATTCACACAGATTTCCAGATATATTTCTGCGATAGCCGGCAGAACATAGCCTCCAGAGACCACCAACATCGATTGAATGATAAAGACCATCAGTATCACATTCAAAGGGCAAAGCAAAGGAAATTGGAATGCATGAAACCAAAAGGCAAAAGTATTGAGTCATTTGAACAAAAAGATGGAGCTGTTGCAGGGACTTCAGGTGTAGAAAGTGGGCAGTCCGCAGATGCACCAGCGGTTGTGTTGTCTGCAGATTCCCTATTGGCACTCAGCTACCACGATAAGCAACTGGCTGCTCAAAAACGTATTACCGTTGAAACTAAGAAGCGCAGACGACTGGAAAGAAGGCAAAATAAATTGAATGAAGTTGCCTCAAAAAGACAAGAGAGACTACACAAAAAGGATCAGAAATTACAGTTAAAGCTCGAGGCCGCCAATGTTCGTAAAAGGAAACGGCAGGCAAAGGTAGTAGCAAATGATTCTACCGTAAAAACCCAAAGAACTCAAGAATTGAGAATCCTGAAGAGCTCAAAGCAGTGCCTACCACCAATAATGAACACTTTGGGTGGCATAACCGATGAAGAAAGGATACCCCAGACTTCTGAAGGAAATCGAGAAGCGTGACGAAAACCAACGGAAGGAACAAGGGAAGCGGGACGAAAACTTGCTGAAAGAATTTGCAATAATGATACAGGGAGCGCCACCTAGAAAAAAAGCAAAACTATTAGAATAAATACTAATAAGACAAACCGTTCTTTTATTTCACCGTTTTATGTGCAAATACACCGCCGGAGGCGTCCCACCGGATGCCAAGCCCCGGAAGGCTTGTTATAATACATATATATATAGAGATATATATCAGTCATCTTCTAGAATATTGATGGAACATAGGGTGACATAATAAGTGATTGAGGCTGGGTTACATGTGTATATTTGAGTATAATATGCATGTTACACAGGTTAGTAAGGCACGTAAGGCACTATATGAATAGCCTATTCTCTTACTAAGAAATTCAGGTTAGTAAGGCACTATATGGAGAGCCTATTCTCTTACTAAGAACGAAGTGGCTACCGGACACCTCCGCCCTTCTGCCTCGTGTGTCCTGCCCAGATACGAGTCACAACCATCGCCGCGCTATACGACTACGGGACACCACAGTGAGGCTGGGCTACGGGACACCACTGGTCATAGGAGCACCCTGCACTGTCTAGAGCTCCATTTCTCCTGTGTGCTCCGCCCTTCTGCCTCGTGTGTCCTGCCCAGATACGAGTCACAGCCATCGCTGTGCTATACGACGCATTATACGAAGCATGACCTAGGCTATACGACGCATTATACGAAGCATGACAGAGAGAGAGAGAGAGAGTTACACACTCACTCTCTCTGAGTCAAAGATTTTTTAGCTAACGTCTTGCCATAATCATCAGCAATGAGTGCGCTCACTCTGTCCTGTTAAAGAAATCGAGTTGTCAATTATTTGTCCATGACATCTTTCACCCACAAAAATTTAGGAGAGAAACTACCTGGCCGGGCTGCTCTACCTAGAGAGAGACTACCTGGCCGGGCTGCTCCACCCAGAGAGAGCGACTACCCGGCCGGGTTGCTGCGGCGTCGCCGCTGTACGGGTCCCTGTCGTGATTTTCACACACAAAGCTTTAGGCGATCTTCTGCTGTCCAACGTGAGTTGATGGAATTTGAGTTGGTGGTGAACCTTTTTTCAGGAGGGTCTAAATTTTTGTGGGTGAAAGATGTCGTGGAATAATTACAAGCCATCTTTTTTCGAGAAAGCTACTTAAAATAATATGAGGGTGGTGTACAAATAAAAACTGTTTATAATTTATATTTTATTATTAGATCCTTTTTGGGGGTTATATATTGGTTGTTTGCTATGTAGTCACCTACAGGTATATCTCCCACTTTCTTAACTTTAGGATCGAGTGACCTAAATCTTACTAAAAAATTCAGGTTAGTAAGGCACGTAAGGCACTATATGAATAGCCTATTCTCTTACTAAGAAATTCAGGTTAGTAAGGCATTATATGGATAGCCTATTCTCTTACTAAGAACGAAGTGGCTACGGGACTACGAAGCATGACAGAGAGAGAGAGAGAGAGTGTGTAACTCTCTCTCTCTCTCTGTCACACACACACACTGTGTCTGTCTGTCTCTCTCTCTCTCTCTCTCGTCCCGCTTCTCTTGTTCCTTCCGTTGGTTTTCGTCACATTTCTCGATTTCCTTCAGAAGGAGTTCTTCTCTCTTCTCTTGTTCCCTTCGATGGGTTTCGCAGCTTTCTTCAAATGACTTCCGTAACTGCTCACACTATCTTCGAGTTGCTCGTCTATCTTCTCTACCGCCATATCGAAATCCTCGACGGATATCTTCAGTACTGCCTTCATGTCTTCTGGAGCGAATTGGGCCTCAACTTCAGTATCACACTGTCCTAAATCTATATACTTTCGCTGGAGCTCAATGTTAGCCTCAATGTCTTCTTCTTGAATGATGATTCCTGTGTCTATCAACCTCGAATATTCGTAAGCTAATGACTATTGTTCCAAAAACACGTCAGGGTATACGACGTTATCTAACACACATGGTCCCTTTTCCTTCTTCTGGATAAAAATACTCAGCGCATGCCAACTTGTGACCCGAAAGCAGGCAACATATAATTGCCCAAGAGAGAAGCACCGTGTGTGGTAGAGGTAAAGGCCGCAATGTTGGATGGTCTGGCCCTGCGCCTTATTAATTGTCATTGCAAAACTTAGCTTTACAGAGAATTGGAACCTGGAAAATGCCACCGGGGAATCGTTGGCCACCAACTTTACCCTGGGAATGCAAACCTACTCGCCATCGTAAGTGCCACCCAGAACCCTACCAACAATGATGGTCTTCTTCAGGTTGTCAACGATAATTCGTGTACCGTTAGAGAATCTGGGTGGGGATAGATTCCGTATTAGCATTACCACGGCACCCATTTTCAGCTTGAGTTGGTGTTCTGGTAACGAAGAAGGGTTTAGTTCATTGAGCGTGGAAACCTGATACTCCACATTGTCTTCCGAATTCAGTTTGTCTTCACTCAGATGAATCTTCTCCTCCCCTGGCAGCATATCTAAGATCATAATGTTGATTTCGGAAACATCAACGTTGAGAGGCGATATTATGATGGTATGACCGGCAAAATAGCGATGATCCCCAATGTGATCGGCGATATCAGGGTAAACACTCTCGATGAACTCTGTCTGGGTATCTGATGGGAAGGGATTGAGAGGTGCTTAGTCGGCCGTTGTCAAAGATACCCAGAGAGAGACTACCTGGCCGGGCTGCTCCACCCAGAGAGGCGACTACCTGGCCGGGCTGCTCCACCTACAGTAGAGAGAGACTAACTGGCCGGGCTCCTGCGGCGACTCACCCACAAAAATTTAGGAGAGACAAAATTTAGGACGAAGACTTCGACGACGACGAGCTGCGCCGTGTTGCCTGTGTTGGTGCACCTGTGCGACGCATTATACGAAGCGTGACAGCGAGAGAGAGAGTGTGTACAGTTGGTCAAAGTTCCAGCTGACCCACCCTCTCTCTGGGGCTCGCAGAATTAGCTGGCTATACTGGTATGGTGGTGCAGGGATACCACCTGCCATTGATGTGTTACCTGTGTCTGTCCTGTATATTACTGCAAATTAGACTATGCAATGTTCACGTTCTGAAGACTAAATTCTTTCATTAAGCAGCCACCAATAAAACATAATTATGTATTCTTATAAAATCGAGTAAAGTATGTTGTGGAAGCCAGCAGGTTTTATATGCGTTGCCAATCAGTGGATATTATAACTTGAATATTTAAGCAAATCTACGAACTTTGAGTGAATGTTCGGGATCATACATAGCGATATGTGCATTTTTATATGAGATAGGCTTACTTTCCCTTGTTTAGTATATGTTCTAACAATGATATAGCCGAAATCAGATCTACCAATCCCAATCTTTGTAAGACACACCTCCTTCCTAAACCAGTATTGCCAGATAATTCTGCAAGCCCCAGAGCTAGGGTGGGTCAGCTGGAACTTTGACCAACTGTACATCGTCGGAGCACAGCCACCGCCGCCGTATTCTGTGTGCTTGCTGCGCCGTGTTGCCTGTGTTGGTGCACCTGTGCGACGCATTATACGAAGCGTGACAGCGAGAGAGAGAGTGTGTATGTCGTCGGAGCACAGCCACCGCCGCCATATTCTGTGTGCTTGGACGGAGACTTCGACGACGACGGAGATTTCGACGACGACGGAGAGGCTTTCATCTCTTTGCTCGCCATATTGGTCACTGCCCTTCCGACCTGGTTGGAAATACTCTCAGTGTTGGAGTTTGGCACACAAGAGGCAGAGAACGAAGAGAAGCTACTCTGGCTAGCCTCATTGGCACTCTCCGTTCCCTTGAGGGCGGAGGAGGAGACAATGAGACCACGCGACTGTACCGAGCTAGGAAAATGTCTCGAGAGGGGTGCATAGTCGTGGTGATCCTCCAAAAAAGAATGAAACGGCTTTGGCCTTTGGGAGGATTCTTTTTTATTTTCGGTGCCTCTATACCTTTTCCTTTTTGAAGTAGCGGTAGCGGTGGAAGTAGCCGTAGTGGTAGCAGGGGTTACGGGACATGAAGGGTAATCGACGGTGTTGGGATTAGGGGACCGTGAAGGAAGGTGTCTTTTCCAAGGTCTGGTAGTAGGTGTGGTTGGGTGCGTCTCTGAAACGATACCTCGTTTGCCAGAAGGTTGCCACCTGCTCTTACCTGCTCTTCTGTCCCAACGTCGAGTGTGCAGTTTGGATTCGCCTATGGGAGGCAACGAGTTACTGTAGGATGAAGGGCTCGGAGGGCGAGGAAGGTAACGGCGAGGTCGCCGTGCATTGTAGGGCGTCACGGTATACGCCGATGTATTGTCGGACTCTTCCGATTTGCGTTAAATATTACTTCTGTCCATACTAGGATAATAATGACATGAATGTCGGCTAAAATGGTGAAGAGTGTTTGGACCAGTCTCACCTGAAGGAGATGTAAAGGAACGGAAATTGCCATGTGCCGATTCTCGTGGATTGGAGTTTGAAGAGACGATTTCGAAGGGGTGAACCGACATTGGAATTTCTCTACTTCTACTGCGAGAGGATGTAGGTTGGGGGGTTGTCCAATAATCTTCACCTCCATTATCTTTATCTTTTGAAACCTCGTTAATGTCAACAATGTCCCCTTCTTCGATGTCCATAATATTATTTTCATCGTTTCTCTCCTCGTCCCCTTTAACGCTCCCACATTTAATCATCCTATGGCTATTGGCGGACTCTCCCCCGCACAAATGAGAAAACCAATCATTGTTAACGCTAGCTGCCTCATTGGTGGTGTTATGGGTAATAACCTTTTTTGTTGATAGATTATCTTCAACAGTGTCTACCGAAACCGTATCGTTAATATCTGTATCAGGTTCATCTTGCTCCTTCATATTTTGATGGGTGACAATTATCGGGGATATGTTAGGTTCAGACCGTACCATCCCTACGCTATCTTTTAACGTGCCGTCGTCTTCGTGTAGAGTTTCACTGTCATCATCACAACATATTTTTCTCTGAAGAATATAGTCTCTCATGCATTGTTCCACTCCATAGTCCACGCTTACATTGGAATTATTATTCCACCCCAGTCAGACGACTCACCAAAAATAAATTCTGCTATACGACTTGAGTTGGCGATGAACCTTTCATCTTCGGGAGGGTCTAAATTTGTGTGTGTGAAAAATTTAAAGAAATCGAATTGTCAATTATTTTTCCACGACATCTTTCACCGAGAAAAGAAATTGTAAAAACTAGGAAGGACAAATAAAAGAAAAACATGAACAATTCCATTTTATTTTCCGATTTACATTATACGAAGCATGACCTAGCTATACGACGAATTATAAGTAGGAAGCACCACAGTACCAGTTACTCCCATTAATTTCAGGTCACTTCACTTGATCCTAAAGTTAAGAAAGTGGAGGATCTGATGGGAAGGGATGGAGAGGTGCTTCGTCGGCCGTTGTCAAAGATACCCAGAGAGAGACTACCTGGCCGGGCTGCTCCGCCCAGAGAGGCGACTACCTGGCCGGGCTGCTCCACCTACAGTAGAGAGAGACTAACTGGTCGGACTCCTGCGGCGACTCACCCACAAAAATTTAGGAGAGACAAAATTTAGGAGAGACAATTTTTAGGAGAGAAGACTACCTGGCCGGGCTGCTCCCACCCAGAGAGATTTTCGTGGGATTATTTTTGGTGAGGCGTCTGACTGGGAGTGCGACACATTATACGAAGCATGACCTAGGACAGTAGACAACGCATTAAACGAAGCATGACCTAGCTATACGAAACGTGACAGCGAGAGGGAGAGTGTGTACCTCGTCGGAGCACAGCCACCGCCGCCGTATTCTGTGTGCTTCTGCACCGTGTTGCCTGTGTTGGTGCACCTGTGCCAACACAGGCACACACGAGACCGTATTCGGCCCCTCAATTGGGTTATGAAACAATCTTTTTTCACCCACAAAAATTTAGGAGAGAAGACATTGTAAATACTAGGAAGGACAAATTTAATAAAAGAAAAACATGAAAAATTCCATTTTATTTTCCGATTTACATTATACGAAGCATGACCTAGCTATACAACGAATTATAAGTACGAAGTAACACAGTACCAGTTACTCCCATTAATTTTAGGTCACTTCACTTGATCCTAAAGTTAAGAAAATGGAGGATCTGATGGGAAGGGATGGAGAGGTGCTTAGTCGGCCGTTGTCAAAGATACCCAGAGAGAGACTACCTGGCCGGGCTGCTCCACCCAGAGAGGCGACTACCTGGCTGGCCTGCTCCACCTACAGTAGAGAGAGACTAACTGGCCGGGCACCTGCGGCAACTCGCCCACAAAAATTTAGGAGAGACAAAATTTTGGACGAAGACTTCGACGACGACGAGCTGCGCCGTGTTGCCTGTGTTGGTGCACCTGTGCGACGCATTATACGAAGCGTGACAGCGAGAGAGAGAGTGTGTACATCGTCGGAGCACAGCCACCGCCACCGTATTCTGTGTGCTTGCTCCGTCAGGCTGCTCCACCTAGAGAGAGCGACTACCTGGCCGGGCTGCTCCACCTAGAGAGAGCGACTATACCTGGTCGGGCTGCTCCACCCAGAGAGAGCGACTACCTGGCCGGGCTGCTCCACCTAGAGAGAGCGACTACCTGGTCGGACTGCTCCACCCAGAGAGAGCGAATACCTGGTCGGGCTGCTCCACCCAGAGAGAGCGACTACCTGGCCGGGTTGCTCTACCCAGCGACTACCTGGTCAGGCTGCTCCACCTAGAGAGAGCGACTACCTGGTCGGGCTGCTCCAACCAGAGAGAGCGACTACTTGGCCGGGTTGCTCTACCCAGAGAGAGACTACCTGGTCGGGCTGCTCCACCTAGAGAGAGCGACTACCTGGTCGGGCTGCTCCACCTAGAGAGACCTAAAATTAATGGGAGTAACTGGTACTGTGGTGCTTCGTATAATTCGTCGTATAACTAGGTCATGCTTCGTATAATGTAAATCGGAAAATAAAATGGAATTTTTCTTGTTTTTCTTTTATTTGTCCTAGTTTTTACAAATGTATCGACAAATTTAGTGTTTGTAAAAATAAAAACTGTTTAGAATCAGTGCAATACCACCAAGTTACGTAACTACACTTTTGTATATTGCTCTGCTTCGTTCCCCTTCTACACCCTATATATCGGTGTGGACTTTACATTTGTAGTTACTTAGAAATATCGCATGTTTAATTTAGTCTGCCATACAATAATCGTTTTCTCTAACAACGCAATATAGAAAACGTCATTGCAGGAGTGTGGGCTACATATATAGGCCTAAGCACTATGGACCACCCTGCAACGTCTAGAGCTCCGCTTCTCCTGTGTGCTCCGCCCTTCTGCCTTGTGTTTTTTATAAATAAAAACTGTCTAGAATTTATATTTTATTATATATCCTTTTTGGGGGTTATATATTGGTTGTTTGCTATCTAGTCACCTACAGTATATCCTCCACTTTCTTAACTTTAGGATCGAGTGACCTAAATCTTACTAAAAAATTCAGGTTAGTAAGGCACATAAGGCACTATATGAATAGCCTATTCTCTTACTAAGAAATTCAGGTTAGTAAGGCACTCTTATAATTACCTCTCCATAATTAGTTTTGTGCCCACAGCTAACTCAAAGACAACTGCAGAGGTACTCCTAAAAGGTAATTTTAATGTATCTGTGACACAAATACACCATTTGATAGCTTTAGTGTCAATCTGGAAAAAAACAGGCCTGCTTTAGGTCTATAGGACATTGTGAATAGAGACTTTTTAGGGAACGTTATCTTGCAACAGGCCTGTCCGAGATACTAATGTTAGGGAACATTGTGATGACTAGTACATATTTCAGTTATCTGAAGATATAGCAGCTTGAGATTGTACGTAGTTTCTACAAAGGGCATTTTGCAATGGTTAACCTAAAAATATGTTTGGAATAATCATTAGAAAGTGGGGTTCTTGGTGGGGTGACGTTAGGTTAGGTTCAAACACGTCACAGGAAGATCATTTTTGTTTGGCTGTGTCAATGTTCACCAACATACTTATACTTAGGTTAACTAAATTGAATAGGTTACTAATAAATGATATCACACAAATATTCTCACAACAGTATTGGCCAAAAATCAAAACTAGCCAATATTTTATAGTTCAATATGAGAAAATACCCTTGTATACCCAAAATAGTTATATTTAACAGAGAAATACAGTTGTGAAGGGTCAAAACATGATTTCCCAAACAGGCCAGTTCCCTACGAATATTAAAATATTCCATTAGATGTCCATTTCCAGACATAGTGCTTTTATGACTATGCAGTTGAAAAGAACTCTGAAAGTAGCTTATACCATGTTATTTTCGTGAAGCTAAGAGTATAAACAGTACCGGAATAAAGCCAACAAAAATCACCCATGACAAAATAATGTGCTGTCCCAGTTCCGGAGTGGATAGGTCTATTATAACTAGATACAAGCTACGGACAGAACCCCGCTCATTGTTGCCTATGGCGTCTGAAAAAAAGTGAGCGGGCATGATTGCATTGAAGCTTTTGATATATTATGGAATTTTATTACAGAAATGAATTTTGCAGTTCATTTTACCCCTTGTATCAGATTTGTAGGTTCGAACACTATCAGAAAATTGAGTTATATGGGATTGTTCATTTTCTTCCCTATGCAGTGGTGACTTTCAGTGGCCGCTCAGTTTGTGTTGAATCACTATTTGTACCATAAAAACACATTTATAATGAAACTGCCTCAAGGAAACTTGGGGGAAATGTAGTATATGGATCGACACACAACATATCCTATAATCAAGTTAAAAAGACCAATTTGAAGATGTTTTATGACCTCCTCAATATTTGGTGACTTGAGGCAATATCTGGGGGGGCAGACGGTCTTGTTGACTAGTATACCCTTCATACATCCCGAGCTCCCCGGGTCCCTGTTTACGCTAGAGATGATTGCTAGCGCAGCTGATAGAGCCAGGGTGTCCACATATTCACCCCTGTTTTTGGTGTCCTACGACATCGGGATGTGGGTTAAAAAATGGACGCAAGTTGGGCTCAGTAAGCAATCTGGCACTACCATGTTCCCTAAGAATTTTCAAACCCCCATACGAACCCCTAGGAGGTGTCGATACAGGGAATGGAGTTGTTCGGACCACCTGAGTAGGCAAAGATCTATACCCATGCAAAAGCTGAACAAGCCAGCTCAATTATTTGCCTAAGACAAATTGGCCTGTCTTGTAGAAGGGTGACCACTCTCAACCCTCCAACTATCGTCCAATTGCTCTCATCTCTTGTGTCTCTAAAGTTTTTGAAACTATGCTTACTTCCAAATTTCTTAAGCATTTATTTTCTCATAATCTGCTCTCAGATCGCCAGTATGGTTTCCTTAAGGGTCGCTCTACTGGTGATCTTCTTTCATATCTTACTAACTCGTGGTCATCCTCCTTTCAGGACTTCGGTGAGATCTTTTCTATTGCACTAGACATATCGAAGGCCTTCGATAGAGTCTGGCACAAATCTTTTATTTCTAAACTAGGCCTATTCTCACTCAGTTTCTATCCCTCCATCTGTGCCTTTGTCTCTAATTTCCTTTCCGGTCGTTCCATTGCTGCGGTTGTGGATGGCCATCGTTCACTTCCTCATCCTATCAACTCCGGTGTTCCTCAGGGTTCTGTCCTATCTCCAATTCTCTTTTGAATTTTCATAACTGATCTTCTCAACTGAACCTCCCGTCCTATCCATTCATATGCAGACAACTCGACCTTACACTATTCAAGTAGTTTTCCAGAACGCCCCAGCAAACAATCCCTCAAACACAAACGTAATGAAGCCATGCAATACTTATCTTCTGATCTAACTACCATTTCCAATTGAGGCAGAGAAAACTTTGTTGCATTTAATGCTTCCAAAACCCAATTTCTCCATCTATCTACCTGTCGTGAACTCCCAAAGGACTATCCCTTATTCTTCAACCATACAAAAATCAACCCTTCATCTTCTCTCAGTATTCTCGGTGTCTCTTTCTCTTTTGCTCTCTCTTGGAAGAACCATATTACCAGTCTTGGTAAGGCGGCCTCCTAGAAGCTGGGAGTACTTTTTGGACACTCGATCCTCAGTGTTTTGGAGGACAAGCAGCCTAGAAGGGTCACTAAACTATTGTTGCTTGATTTCCTTTGTACTCCTTTGTGCTCAACCGCCTCAAGGGGTTCTTTACCCCTGCACAGCTTCTTGCTCTGTACAGGGGCACAGTGCATCCTTGTATTGAGTATTGTTCACATGTGTGGGGAAGATCCTCTCACACAGCACTTCTAGACAAAGTAGAAAATAAAGCTTTTCGTATCATTAACTCCCGTTCCCTCACCGACTCTCTGCAATCTCTCTCTCTTGGCCGCAATGTTGCATCTCTCTCGCTATTCTATCACTACTAAAATAATCAGTGTTCCTCAGAGCTGTCTCAGTGTATACCACCTCCTCTACGTAGGGTACACTCACGAGTACTAAAAGTTGCTCAAGGGTGGGTCCTTCCTTCCCCTACTCCACCCTGGGTAGGTGGAAGGAGGGAGTTGGGTCCAAGCCTACCCCCACCTTCCACCCCCAAACTATCCCCAACTCTCCCACCTTCCTTCGCTAGCTGGCAGTTAACCCGGCGAGCGCGCGCAAGGTGTAGTGAACACCACAGTTCTGGGCGGCAATATTAAGCTCTATTCCTGCCTATAATCGTCATTTTACGATAAATATTGTTATTACTTATTCATATGCGCCTATTTTACCTTTAATATGAAGATAGTAACCTGTAACAACAATAAAACAAGTGGGAATATCATTTGGATGGTCAAAATTGCAAATTGTTAGCGAGCGGTTTATTCATCAATTGTGAGCCAGCCGGCCTCACACCCTCTTCTCTCAAGGGTTGAAGCAGTACTGAGCTACTCCCTCACACTCTCCCAGTCTCTACCTTACGTAACACACACATGACCACAGCCTACGATCGGTTTGGAGATGTTTACACAAAAATATAGCAATGAATAAGGGAATAACAGGGAAAATAGGTGATATATGAAGGGGGGGGGGAAATGGGGGAAGGAGGGGATGTGGAGGAGAGATATGAGGTATGAAGGAAAACAAAAATACTTGTTTTAAGTGCTACTGGGGCCTTTTAAAAACAAATTTTAGACCTTACCTCTTAACCCTCTCCGACATATGACACAATTTTGAGCCTATTAGGGATACTTTAAAACCTTTGTTACCATCAGGGGTATTTAGAAACCTTTAGTTTAGTTACTTCAACCTCTGCAGTTGTCTTTGAGTTAGCTGTGGGCAGAAAACTCATTTTGGAGAGGTAATTATAAGAGTGAGAGAACTCTATTTCTTATTGCTAATCTGGCAACCTCTGCATCATATGTGCATGAAAGGGTTAAGAGGGTCCTCGCCCTTGCCCACCAAAACCTCTTAAGAGTGTTCTCGCCGTTCCCGGGTTAATGATTAGCGACGATTATTCTTGTGTATTGCAAATCATTGTTAAACCATCATTGCACATGGCCAACATTTAATATTTATTAGGAATGTATTAATATAATATACTGCATAATTGTATTCTCAAAATTAGTTTCAATAGACAACGTGGGTTACACGAATCTTGGCTTTAGTGGTTTTGTGCTTCTGTCTCTCTCTCTCTCTGCGTGTGTTTGTCTCTCTCTCATTGCACTACTTCTTACGACCGTAATTGAATCCAATCTCGTAGAGTATTCAGGATATTATGTTCACCATTATTGCAATACACATCAACGTGCCCTCTACGATCTACTCCTAGTTTTTTTCAAATTACTTAGATTAAGTCAGGCTTTTATATCATAAAAGGAAAGGACTAAAGGCAAGCAAACATGGGCTGGAATAGTGTTGCGACTGTTATTGATTGTTTCGTTCATAATTTCAATCAGTTTCTCCCATTTATTCAATACTATACATACTATAGGCCTAAACGGTCTGCATTTAATTCTATGTGGCCTATACACTGTTTGTTAATCAATTAAATGTAGAACTCGTTACAACTTACGAGGAAAAACGGTGTTAATTTTTAGTAAGGTTTGAGTATCGAGCCCTTGAGTAGCAGGGCTCGCCTTCTCACTTCCCCCGTCTTTGTCTCTATCTGTGATCCCCAGCCTCTCACCTCTACAAACCCCATCAGCTTTCCTATAATATGTATCGACTGTAGGCAACATTCATCACACACTATAATAAAGGTAAATATAACCCATTCAGACCCATTATATCGTGGTTGAATAATGTAGAAAGTGTGTGCTATGAGAGAGTTACAAGGAATAGTTAGTATCTCAAAGACCTTGCGGTCCATTTCGGGGAAATATTCGAAATGGAAGGAGAAACATTGTTCAGTGCACTACACTCCTTACAGAGTGTGCAAAATACTATCTACTGACTACTGTCTTCTTGAACTGCTCCACTGAGGAAATGTTAAAAACTTCTGAGGAAAGTTTGTTCCAGGTAGAACAGATCTTAACCCACTGAGCCCCAGCTAGTTATAAATAAATGTACCACCAGGGACCGGCAGGATTTGATTTGATTTTTTTCCCAGAAACAATAGCGAATGGGTTAGGAATGAAGGAAAAACCAAAAAAAAACGATCAAAAAGGTCAAAAATTGGTCCTACGGAGCCCCCGAAAACGGATTTTAGGAGAGTAAAAAAATTAAGGCAAAAACACCCAAAAACCATGTTTTTGCGCGCTCACGCGCACGCGGTTGGACTTTGAGAGTTTTCAACCATCCCCAAGGTTGCATGGGATACTTACACAGTTCCCATACAAATCTGAGCCCTCTGGTGCCATAGGACCGGAGTAATTGGGACCGGAGTACCAGTGACGACACGTTGTCGTCGCTGGGGTTTAGCGTTACATACATTGCCGATGACACGTTGTTGTCGCTGGGGTTCAGTGGGTTAAATGGGAAACAGTTTCCACAAATATTAGTGCTGAACCTTTTCAATTCTAACTGCCGGCCATGGTTGCGTATTGTATTCATATTGAATATAAACAGTTTGCTATGATCCACATTGTCAAACCCATTACATATTTAAAAAAAATAAAATAAATGAACTGACCTCGTAGACTGCGTGTGAAGAGAGAGAGAGAGGGAGAGAACCAGATCACTACAGCTGAGATTCTTGTAACCCACGTTGTGTAGAGAGACTCATTTTGAGAATACAATTATACAGTATATTGCATTAATAATTCCAAATAAATTTTAAATGTTGGCCATTGTAAGCATGTGCAATGATGGTTTAACAATAATTTGCGATACACGAGAACAATCGTCGCTAATCACTAATTGCCAGATAGAGAAGGAAGGTGGGGGAGTTGGGGATAGTTTGGGGGTGTGTCAAGGAAATCACTTATGATATTCTAGGTAGGTTACGTGATTTCAGAGTAACTTGATATACACTCGATAAATTAGCAACTCATTCTCTTAGCCTACATAAGATAAGGATTAGTAATAGAAAATACATAACCTCAAAAGTATATTATAAAATATATATATTACAAATAATGAAAAAAGAAACCCATAACATTATTTTACATACATTCACACCATTCACCCAAATTCACACTAAAAGACATTCGCATTATAAAGAAGGGTGCAGTGGTGAATATCTTAGGGCTAATTAGTTTGTGGTCAATTAATTAACTTTCAAATAAGTATGACTACATGAATGACAACTTGAATGACACATGAATGACAACTTGAATGACAACTTTTAATGACAACTTTAAGTAGACTACGAGAGGGTCCCAAAGTAGACCATTACTGCTAAGGTCTCAAAAAGGAATGAAAAGTAATGATGAATATAGAAGTCCCCCTCCTCTTCACTGGTTGACTTGAACTCCTGGCTGTCCTAAGGTAGGCTAATACGGCATAGGTCTCCAGAGGGAATGAAAGGAAATGATGAATATAGAAGTCTCCCTCCTCTTCACTGGTTGACTTGAACTCCTGGCTGTCCGGGCACACACAGGCTGAGAAACTGCAGTACAGCCCCGAGAACTATACGTGAGGGCTCCCACAAGGAAACCTGGCGTCACCACACAGTACTAGTATGCCGATCCTGGACCCGTCAACAGCTGCAGGGCTCGAAGTGTAACCAACGCTCTCCCTCATCCAAGTCCTACACTCGCCTTAGACCAAACAGAACCAGCCCACACTCGTTCACGGATGAGTCCGCTCGGTCAAAGCACCAGGTAGACCGAAACGGCCACATCAGGATCGGACTAAGGTTAGATTCTTGGCATATATCATGGGCAAGATCCTGGTCAAAATTCATAAGTAAGAGCTCTGGTGGCAGACCCCCAGCACACACACGCTACACCGCTAGGAAGCAAAGAAAGAAAACACTTAGGAAATGACACCGTAAAGACGTAAAGTATTATGATACTGACAAATACAATCACAGAAGAAAATCATCACTGTCAGACACCATCACTAATACTTCACTCTTAAGCAATTCACTATATGTAGCACCAACACTCACTAGTAGCTGAAGAGACTGTAATCCTTGTGTGCTGGGAATGTACTGACTGACTGAATTAAGTCCTCTACCAAATCACCTCTCAATAATTCATAAAAGTCAAAACACACACTGAATCAATATTCGATACCCCGAACACCCACCTCAAAGAAAATAAGAATTGAATTATACAACTATCACTTACACTAACAAACCATCTGAAACTCAAATGAATCAATCTACACTAGCACGCATACCTGTACAGTATCACATAGTCTCGTAAAGCATCGAATCCAAAATTGAAACTCACCAACGCATACACACACACACACACACACACAACACTCGCTCTCATGAACGACGCCATCTATGATCAGACAGCCTAACCAGATTATTCACACCTATCAAAGCAATACGACACAATATCCCTGACAGGGTGGAAGGTGGGGGTAGACTTGGACCCAACTCCCCCATTCCACCTACCCAGGGTGGAGTAGGGGAAGGAAGGCCCCACCCCTGAGCAACTTTTAGTACGCGCGAGTGTACGTAGTACCCGTCATGGAACACAATTCCACTCCTACTCTGTGCAGCTCTCCAACTCAAGAGTGAAACGATACTCCCAATCTTTCTTCCATTCAACAGCCGAGCTCTGGAATTCTCTCTCTGAATTCATCTTTCCCTCATCCTATGACGTAAATAGCTTCAAACTCCGTGTGTCCAGGCATTTTGGCTCGACTTTTCCTTGATTTTGGCCATGTCACTCTTTTAACTCTGGGGGAGGTAGGTACTCGACACAGGCAGTTTTACCTTTTGTCTCCCTCATCCACATAGATTTTTTTTTACATAAACTGTATATGTACATAAACTGTATATATATATATATATATATATATATATATATATATATATTGTTACGTATCTTGATCCTCAAGTGGTTAACTTGATGAATCTAGATAGCACAGAGATATATATTAAGGTATCAGTCAGCTGAAGGCAAAACAAAAGTAAAATCTAATAACATTATTTTCTGTTGTTGCTTCCTTTCCTTTTGGATCTTAGGACTTAGTAGTCATTTATTGACTGATACTCTTTAATTAAGAAAAATACTGAAACTAATTAAAGTCATGTAGTATTTAGAAAGAATTATTATTTAACCGAAGCTTAGTAGGCTATGGTTATGAACCGAAGAAGTTATATCTAAAGAAGGACTATTAATTCTATAAAAAGTCATGAAAGATAAATATTAAAGTAAGAATATTTCTGTCTCTTACCCTTTTTGAAATGAATAGATAGTTTTCTTATATGTCCTTTTATTTATTTTTAATGTAATTATTCATGGTTCTTGTCTTACGTTAACAGTATTATATTATTATTATCATCAGGATTTATATCAAAGTCACATAAAAAGTTAGATATATATTTAATAATTAGTTAAATGTATTTCTTAACCACGTAACATTGAGGTTTGATTATGAGTAAATTAAGTTACAGGATCGCTTCATAGGTTCGATTCAGGTCTCACTCAAATAATATGAAAAGCAAAAATAATATTTTGAAGCTAAAAGAATTTTCTTCAGCTTAGGAAATCACTAGAACATTAAAACAGCCATGTTAGTCTAAGGCGATATTACTAATATGAGACAATAGTATCACCGTACTAAGCACCGTTAAGCAATGTAAGCTTAATTAAAAGAAAATGAAAGAACTCGTAAGTATTAATATAAAACAATAGTATTACTTTCATCATAACCCAATTACTTAAAGAGTAGCTGGAGCGTTATTCGAACTGCAAGGCATCTCACAGCTGAAGGCTTGAAAGCGCACTACTAAAGCATAATATTTTCCTCGCTACAAGGGAGAGCTAATTGCCAAAATCCTCTCATTAAATTAAACTTACTGCTGTATGAGGCCAACTTGGTAAATGCAATCTTTGATCCGTGGCAGTGGGTAGGTATCGTTCTTTGTGACAGCATTAACTTGCCTATAGTCCCTAAAAAACCTATGGCTCCCGTCTGGCTTTGGCACAAGTATGACCGGACTACTCCACTGGCTTAAGGCCCTTGTGATCAGCTTGTTTAATAACATAAAGTCAAGCTCTACCTGCAGTATACTCCTGCGTTGTGGTGAGACACGGTAGGGGGATAGTTTAATGGGAGTTGCATCCCCTACATCGATGTCGTGCACGGCCAAAGAAGTGAGCCCTGGAGTATCACGGAACACACTGGGAGACTGAGATAAAACAGAGATTAGTTGGTTCGCTTGATCAGAGGGAAGATGACATAGTTTAGATGGTAATTCCCCCCAAGCTACTGAATTATACTGAAAGTTGGATAGGCTACATGACAAGTCAAAGTCTGCATGGATACCTTCAGGCTCTGGAACAGTCTGTTGCGGGTCAGTAAGAGAACTGAAGACTTTGCCCGCACCAGGCTGTCCACAGGTTCTGACATTCACTGCCACAGTGGGAGAATCTGGAGGAGAGGAATCAGGGGACCTATGGTAGGGTTTCAACATATTTATATGGAATACTTGCGTGGGCTTTCTCTTGTCTGGGGTAGTTACTAGATAATCGGTAATGCTCACCTCCGAATGATCTTATATGGGCCCCTGAACTTGGCAGATAAAGGTTGGCCAAAAAGGGGGAGCAGGACCAAAACCTCATCACCGGGCTGAAACTCCCTCTCACAGGCTTTTCTGTCATACCAGTTCTTCATGGAGCTTTTAGCCACTGTCAAGTTTTGAGCGGCAAACTCACATGAGGATCTCAGCCGGGTTTTGAAATCTGAAACATACTTGGAGGTTTTGGTTCCCCTCCTGGCCAACTAGGCTATCCTGCAAAAGTTGCAAAGGACCTCTTACCTGGTGACCGAAAACTAGCTCATTAGGGGAAAAACCCAGGGATTCAGTTGGAACCTCACGAGTAGCAAATAAAAGAAAAGGTACCCCCTTATCCCACTCAACTCCGGTCTCTGTACAATACTTACGTAACATTCCCTTTAATGTCTGATGATATCGTTCGAGAACCCCTTGACTCTCTGGGTGGTAGGTGCTAGACTTAACATGCTCGATACCCAACTCCTTCAGGGACTGCTGAAAAATTTTAGAGGTAAAATTAGTTCCTTGATCACTTTGCACCTCATGGGGGAAACCCATTCTGGTGAAGAATTTGAGCAGTTCCTTGATGACAGTTGGAGCAGAGGTAGTCCTTAAGGGTATAGCCTCTGGGTAGCGAGTTGCCATGTCCATAATAGTTAATAAATAAATGTTACCTTGGGAAGTCTTAGGCAATGGGCCTACAATGTCCACTACCACCCGAGTAAAAGGATTCTCGAAGACGGGCAAGGGCACCAGAGGATGTACAGGCACCTTCTGATTGGGTTTTCCTGTCATCTGGCAAGTGTGACACACTCTACAAAATTCCACTACATCTGCACGCATTCCAGGCCAGTGAAAGTGGGCTCTGATTCTGTCTAGAGTTTTTCTCACACCCAGGTGTCCTGCCAATGGTATACAATGTGCCATTTCCATGACATCTCTACGACAAGGTTTGGGGACTACTACTTGATGGACGTCCCAAGCCCCGTCATCGATTGGTCTGTGTGGCTGTCTCCATCTACGCCAAAATACTCCTCCTTTGAGGTAGAAACATTCACCATCCTCCTTCTCACATTCCTCTTCACTCATGGACCTGGCAGCTAACTCCTTGCATTCACTATCATCTCTCTGTAGCTCTACCAGGCCACTAGGACAATTTGGAGGGGTTTCATGGTCATCGTTAGGGTCAAGATGAGCCATAAAGGTGTCAGATAAATCCACCTCAGTCACATCATCAGGCACATTTGGAGCGTCATTCACACTCTCATCATCCCTTTCATCAACTCTTACATTCGGTACATTTCTGTCTGAGGGAACTGCTACTTGAGACATTGAACGTGTGACAGCACACACAGGGAAAACAGTTGGCATCTCCTTTTTGAGCTCACCGGTTAGTGGCTCGTTAACAGGGGAAAGTGACAAAATGGGGTCTGGTCGGACCTTCTCACCTGCTACATCATTCCCCAAAGGGAGTGTTACCCCAGGCACAGGGATATCTTGGGACCTACACAAAGCTATGGTGGCCTCACCCTGTAGTAACTCACATTCAATTTCGCCTTTTACCAAGTGTGCATAAAATTGGCCTCCAGCACCTCTCATTACAACTGGTTCGCCAGGTGGGCACTCAGTGTAAGGATTCACCATGAGGGTGCTAGTAGAACCTGTGTCTCTCAGAATTTTTACCTCATGCATGCAACCATTTAATCTCACGTTGCCAGATGAAATAAAGGGACGGTAACTGTCCTGCACTGATGGTGAAATTATTATTGGGTTAACCCTAGTGGGTTGCACCACACATGCTACTACACCCCTGTCTAGATGATTTACGTTAGCTGCTAGGTACTCCTTCTGTCGGGAGTCCTGCATTAAAGGAACTTTTGGTGCTAGGTACTCCTTCTGTCGGGAGTCCTGCATTACAGGCAGTTTGAGATACGGCGGCAACTGTCTGCCCCGATCTCTCTGTTCTCTCCTTGGCCCAGCACTGATAAGCTAGGTGGCCTCTCTTGCCACAAAAAGTACATACTTTAGGGGATACGGGAACGTTCCCTCTTTGAGCATTACTATTACTTTGGGGCCCACCTCTGTTACCATTGCCCTGAGTCGCATTTTTAGTTGGGGGAACAATTCTATTTTGGCTAGCTGGGGAAGACGTTATAGGCTTGTGACTGGGTCTGTCAGATTTGTGATTGGGATACTTAAAATTAGAACTAGAATTATCGTAGGGCTTCTTTCAAAAAAATTTGTTGTTGAGCACGTATGTGTCAGCCATGTCAGCGGCGTCGGCAAGACAATCTACCTTTTTCCCCTTTAAATGATAGGATACAGAAGAATCAATTTTCCATAGGAAATTTTCTAACAGGACCAACGCCTTCAGATCGTTGTAGCTTGTGACTTTCTTACTCTTGACCCAATGATTGAAAGTTTTAGTCATGGTCCTGGCAAATACCTTATGGGTTTCTTCTACTTTCTTCTGTTTTTTACGGAAAGATTGCCTGTAAGCCTCAGGCTGCAATTGATAGGTTTTTAGGATAGCTTCTTTGAGATTGTCATAATCCTGCCTAACTTCTGCTACTTCTGACAAATACGTGGCTCGAGCCTGCCCTGTCAAAACGGTTTGTAACATAAAAGGCCATTGATCTCTTGTCCACTTCATACCTCCAGCAACTTCCTCAAACAAAACAAAGAAATCCTGCACATTACCCTCAGTGAAAGGTGGAATGACACTGGTCATAGTTAATCCCAGAGGGGGAGCAATTACGGGAGCATTTGTATTGACATTTAGTTGAGCCGTACGATATTGATATTCACTTTGTTCGGTAGTTGCACTGGCATTTATTCTGGCTAGTTCTATACTTAGTCCGGCTTGTTCGGTATTTGCTCTGGCTTGTTCGGCATTTGCTCTGGCTTGTTCGGCATTTGCTCTGGCTTGTTCGGCATTTAGTCTGGCTTGTTCTATATTTAGTCTGGCTTGTTCGGTCTTTGCTTCGGTATTTATTCTGGCTAGTTCCAGTACTTGATCACCGGTCAAACCAGGTGGCAATTGTTCATAAAGTTGGCTAGGTTTACTCGGGATCCCACCAACTGCTCCGTCACCCTCCCCGCCTTCTACAGGGAACAGGTGGGTTTTTATGGTCTGAGCCACCTCTACTTTAGACATGTTTGAGACAGTTAATTGGAGATGTGAGGCAAGCACTTCCAGTTCGGATTTTGACAGACAGTCAATATCAGGGGCTGTGGGGTCTGATTCTATGAAAACTCGAGCATCTTCGTCATTAATTAGATGAGGCATGATTAATATTTGATTTTTAAGTAGTGAAACGTTAATGAAACTGAGTGAAACGGTATGAAACGAATCCTGGCGAGGTCGCCACTCTTCTGTTACGTATCCTGATCCTCAAGTGGTTAACTTGATGAATCTAGATAGTGCAGAGATATATATTAAGGTATCAGTCAGCTGAAGGTAAAACAAAAGTAAAATCTAATAAAATTATTTTCTGTTGTTGCTTCCTTTCCTTTTGGATCTTAGGACTTAGTAACCTTTATTGACTGATACTCTTTAATTAAGAAAAATACTGAAACTAATTAAAGTCATGTAGTATTTAGAAAGAATTATTATTTAACCGAAGCTTAGTAGGCTATGGTTATGAACCGAAGAAGTTATATCTAAAGAAGGACTATTAATTCTATAAAAAGTCATGAAAGATAAATATTAAAGTAAGAATATTTCTGTCTCTTACCCTTTTTGAAATGAATAGATAGTTTTCTTATATGTCCTTTTATTTATTTTTAATGTAATTATTCTTGGTTCTTGTCTTACGTTAACAGTATTATATTATTATTATCATCAGGATTTATATCAAAGTCACATAAAAAGTTAGATATATATTTAATAATTAGTTAAATGTATTTCTTAACCACGTAACATTGAAGTTTGATTATGAGTAAATAAAGTTACAGGATCGCTTCATAGATTCGATTCAGGTCTCACTCAAATAATATGAAAAGCAAAAATAATATTTTGAAGCTAAAAGAATTTTCTTCAGCTTAGGAAATCACTAGAAGTAACATTAAAACAGCCATGTTAGTCTAAGGCGATATTACTAATATGAGACAATAGTATCACCGTACTAAGCACCGTTAACTGACAAGCGCTAAATAGACCTAGGGGCTAGGGTAGTTATTTGTGCATTTCTAGCCTTGGATCCTGACAGAATTCGTTATATTTACAATATAGAGCATTATTTGTTTTCGGTATGCTTTTATTTTACATATATGATGTATATATGAACCTTCAAAGTTCAAGAGTGCTAAAATAAGTGGGAAAAGCATTTGGGTGGTGAAAAACGAAGATATTGGCCACCCGGTCATAATCTCAGGCGAGAGAGAGCCACAGGCAACCCTCCTCTCTCCCTGTCTGTGAGGTAACTGAGACGAGCGGGGCGGTGTGGGCCGGTGTCTGGGTGTTACATAACGATCTTTTCTGCAACCCACTTGTGCTACATTATCGCGGGAGAGAAAAATAACCGATAAATGATGATAATAAGAGGGAAAATAGGTGATAATTGAGGAGGGGAGGGAGGGGGGAATAAGGTGGGGAAGGAGGGGAGGGAGGTGGGTGAGATTTACATGGATGAGTACTGGAGGGGAATTATCTCACCTAGAGACAAATTCCTTTGTTTTGATAGGCCCTTTTTTTTTTTTGGAAGGTTTTTTTTATGGTCTTGCTTCCGTGAGGCCTATCGCGTTCCCTATAGGAAGCCTTCCGTGAGGCCTATCGCGCTTGCCGGGTTAAGCAATGTAAGCTTAATTAAAAGAAAATGAAAGAACTCGTAAGTATTAATATAAAACAATAGTATTACTTTCATCATAACCCAATTACTAAAAGAGTTGCTTTAGTCCACAAGTTAGTCAACTAAAATAGTTAAGTACATAATAATAGCGTTAACGTTAATTCCCAATCAAATAGTTAAGTACATAAATAGTAGCGTTAACATTAATTCGCAATCAAATAGTTAAGCACATAATAGTAGTGTTAACGTTAATTCCCAATAAAATAGTTAAGCACATAATAGTAGCGTTAATGTTAATTCCCAATCAAATAGTTAAGCACATAATAGTAGCGTTAACGTTAATGCCCAATCACATATCTCACTAACCAACATAACGTAAGTGAATACACCGAACACACTTAACACACACTTATATAATCTGACTGACAGTCACAAACCCATTATAATACTTCACCCCATCTTCCTCCAGCTGCAAGTTCACCTTCCCCAACTCCAAATGAGACTGATTTGAATGCCCACTACTCGGGTCTTATATACTAAACAATGATGGTGTAGGAACGAATCAGGAGGCGGGGGGTAGTGCCCGCTCCAATCACAGCTCCTCGAGTTGCATAGCAGGTGCATGGTCCAATGGGGTCTCCTGGCGTCGATCATACGTCATAGCGTCGGGTCATCGAAGTAGTTTGCAGGGGGATGACGCACGCAGGTGTGAAGGCTTGTTTGCTGGTATGCGGGCGAGCTGGTTTCCCACTCGCTAGTTCGCTCGCTAGTCTGCTTCGCCGCTTGGGTAGTTTGCCACTCCTTCAACTCTAATTCTAACTCTTAAATTAACATACAGGGCTCCGTATGTCAGAATATATATATATATATAATTATATATATATATATATATTTTTTTTTTTTTTTTTTTTTTTCTATATTCCAACTTACTTCCTCTCGGGCATAGGCTGAGAGCCTTAACATTCACCGCTTTACAATGAACAGTGAAGCCCGTGAGGTCTTGTTCCAGTCTAGGGAGTGAGACATGTGAAGCACGTAGAGTACAACGAGCACCTGCCATCTTGCCTTCACATGAGGCACGGTGCTCACTCATGGCCCGAAACGACCCCGTCTCTGAAGCCATCTCGTTCCCGTGCTTCACTGTCTCACCCTCTACACTCGGACTCTCACACTTACACACACACAACGCCACCTGTTGAGCAGATAACTCACCAGGCATTGCACCCCTATAGCATATTTTGAATATGGGAATATTCATACAGTGCTATTTAATCAGGGAACAATGAGGGTATTTTATTGACGTTTCGGTGGGCTTTGTGGTAATGCACTGATACTAGGTACAGCACAAATTCCATCCCAATAATATCTTCCCATTGATACATCGGGATTTGAACCCGGGACCTTTGGATTACCAGGCCAGTGGCAAGACCACTCCACCACACCTCCCCTATTATATATAATTATATATATATATATATATATATATATATATATATATATATATATATATATATATATATGTGTGTGTACTGTATGTGTGTGTGTACAGTATACGTACAGTACACTGTATCTGTGTGAGCAAAATTTAATAACATTTTCTGTGTAATGATTCATTCATGAAATATATATATCTATAATACTTAACATATCTTATCAAATTAGAGCGAAAATAAAGTTTGTAATGAGATTGAATAAGTTTATACCGATACACTACCTCCATGATCAATATTAAACTGTTTCTTTAAGTTTATTCCTTAACCTTTACAATTGCCATTTTAGCAGAATCAATAAACTTCCAAGTAACTGCATTTACTTTTACCGGTTTATATTGAAATGTCAGGCTAGGAGGAGATATTGATCAGAGAATTGGCAACTGCCCTTTAATGTAAACAATTAATGTCAGATATTACAAATAGACTTCAATAACAGTTTATAAAAGTATTACACTGTATATTCGGAGAGATAATAAATAGTGTAATACAGGTGAAATACCATACTGTATATATATATATATATATTTGTTTTCTTTTTTTTTACTATATTCCAACTACTCCCTCTCGGGGTTAGGCTGAGAGCCTGCACACTATACATCTAAACACGGTAAGGCCCATGAGGTCTTGTTCCAGTCTAGGGAGTGAGACATGTGAAGCACCCATTCACGGCTCGAAGCAACTCCATCTCTGAAGCTGCTTCGCCTCTGTGCTTCATGGTCTCATCCCTCAGACTTGGACCCTCACTCTCAGAACACCACCTATTGAGCAATTAACTCACTAGGCATTGCCCCCCAGTAGCATATTTTGAATATGGAAATATTCATACAGTGCTATTTAATCAAGGAACAATGAGGGTATTTTCTTGGCATTTCGGTGTGCTGTGGTAATGCACTGCAACTAGGTACAGCACAAATTCCATGCCAATAATATCTTCCCATTGACATATTGGGATTCGAACCCGGGTCCATTCAATTTCAATTCAAAATTCTGTATTCACATTTTTAAAAAATGTACAAAAATGTCATACAATTCATTCACTCGTATATATACTAATAATACATAAAATGGCCTACCCAAGCATCAATTGTGATAATAGTATATTATTCTGTACATAGATTGTTTATGATTTTATTACACTCCTCTCTTGATAGAATATTACTCCCCATATCTCTCTTGATAGAATATTACTCCCCATATCTCTCTTGATAGAATATTACTCCCCATATCTCTCTTGATAGAATATTACTCCCCATATCTCTCTTGATAGAATATTACTCCCCATATCTCTCTTGATAGAATATTACTCCCCATATCTCTCTTGATAGAATATTACTCCCCATATCTCTCTTGATAGAATATTACTCCCCATATCTCTCTTGATAGAATATTACTCCCCATATCTCTCTTGATAGAATATTACTCCCCATATCTCTCTTGATAGAATATTACTCCCCATATCTCTCTTGATAGAATATTACTCCCCATATCTCTCTTGATAGAATATTACTCCCCATATCTCTCTTGATAGAATATTACTCCCCATATCTCTCTTGATAGAATATTACTCCCCATATCTCTCTTGATAGAATATTACTCCCCATATCTCTCTTGATAGAATATTACTCCCCATATCTCTCTTGATAGAATATTACTCCCCATATCTCTCTTGATAGAATATTACTCCCCATATCTCTCTTGATAGAATATTACTCCCCATATCTCTCTTGATAGAATATTACTCCCCATATCTCTCTTGATAGAATATTACTCCCCATATCTCTCATGTGACATAGTTCTCTGATCTGGCTACACATTCGACTAAAATCATCCTATCTATTACATTCTTCATGCCACTGTTCAATAATCTGTTTTTCTGACATATTATATCGGGCTGTTAGATGTCTAATAGTACCGCCAATGACAGAGTAGGAGCCAAGGCGAGCCATGTTATAAATAGTTTTTACTATTCTATTATAAGAATTGGAAATAAGATTAAGGAAATTGACAGTTCTTTTAGCAAACCATAGCTCTGGATCCATCACTTGTGCCAAGTGTGGCAGCAGATGACAGTGGGTTGTCCAAGGTATTCTCCACACTCGCCTTACTGCCACTACCCACGCTCGATAAACATCCTTTATACTGTTGTCATACAGTGCTAAAATTTGACTTCCATAAAAACTTGTACAAAACTTGTGAAATAGATAGTTTCTTATATGAGAAGTAACATTACAAAACTATATTACATTGCCGGTTAAAATCTTGTATACATGTTGTCACGTCAGCTTTTCTTATATTCTTATGTATTACATGAAAAAGATGAATCACAGAATCAACAATTTCAACCTTTTCACCATTAATTATAAAATTAGGATTAGTGACATTATCTAATTTATAGCTATGAATCATTATTTGACTTTTCTTTGCATTGATATAATGTCATGCTGTTGAGCATAGGCCTCACAAAGAGATACCAATATGTTAAGAGCTTCTAAACTCGGTGCTAGTAAGGTAAGGTCATCCGCATTAGCAAGAGCTCCAGCAAAATTCCCCCATATAGCAACCCACGCCACTGTTACTTAACTGCGCAAGCAAAATCATCTACATACTGTATATACAGAACAGTACTGGCGAAATTACCCCTCCTCGTTTTACACCATTGCTAACGTCAAAATATTTTGACATTTCACGGCCCCATCGAACTCTTAGTTTCTGGTTAATATACATATTTAATAAAAACCTGCAGATTGAAGGACATATATTCCTAGACAATAATTTTCTAAACAATTTACAATAATTAACCCTATCGAAGGCTTTACCGACATCTAATAGTAGGGTATATACATTAGTTTTTATAATAGTTAAAATAAGATATAGTTTCCTGCACTAAGCTAGTGCATCCACTAGTTGATTACCAGTCCAGTGGCAAGACCAATCTGCCATATATATATATATATATATATATATATATATATATATATATATATATACAAAGGAATACAAAGGAGAACAAACTGCAACAGACCTATTGGTCCTTACGGGGCAGTTTGGATATCTAAAACTACTAATCTACTGACTACGAGGTAGAGAAAAGGATAGCAAAGAAGAAGGCTCCTCCCCACCCACCACTCCCTCCAGCTAATGCTGGCATGGAAACAGATAGGAAAAATACCATGCAGTATTGAAAAACTGACACGGAAATTCGGACAGGACAGGGAGAAAAAAGAAGTTGATTTGTAATCTAAGCTAACTCTATTTACTACAATTCTGAAAGGGAACAGATGTATGAAAATCAATATACATTGCGGTATGCGTTGACATTTCGTTGCGCGTTATTCTGAAAGAAACTGTGTTAATCGGGGGTTATTTGCCATGTGTTTATCCAGATGGTTCTTAAATGTTTCGACAGTATTACAGTTTACAATGTTCGAGGGTAGTCTGTTCCAATTATTCACAACGCGGTTGAAGAAGAAATGCTTCGCCTCGTGAGAATGAAAACGCTTGCCTACAATCTTATAACCATTGTTTCTCGTGTTTGCTTGATTGATCGTAAATAATTCGCTTACATTTAGGTTGCTGAATCCCTTGAACATTTTGAACACCTCTATTAGGTCACCTCTCATTCTGCGCTTTGTTAAGCTAAACAAATTTAGTTCTTTTAAGCGCTCTTCGTACGGTTTATTACGCAATCTAGGTATCATTTTAGTGACTCTGCGTTGCACCCTTTCAAGTTTATTTATGTCCTTTCGGTAGTACGGTGACCAGAATTGCACGCAGTATTCGAGATGGGGACGCACCAATGAGTTGAATAGAGTAAGTATGATTTTTTCTGATTTGAATTTGAATGTTCTGCCGATGAAACCCACCAATTTATTAGCAGTTTTTATTACCTCTGTACACTGTTTACTCGGCTTCAGGTCACTTGATATTATAACTCCCAGATCCTTTTCATTATTTGTATTTGATAGTTGAATGTTGTTCATTGAGTAATCTTTTTTAGCGTTGTTACTACCGATGTGCAATACTTTGCATTTTTCTATGTTGAATTTCATTTGCCATTTTTCTGCCCAGTTTTCTAAAGTGTCTAGGTCACCTTGTAGTTTTTGCCAATGTACTGTTGAGGTTACTTTATTAGTAATTTTTGTATCGTCAGCAAATTTCGAAATTTTGCATTCTATTCCTTCGTCTAAGTCGTTTATGTAAATTATAAAAAGAATAGGACCTAATACCGAACCCTGGGGAACGCCACTATTTACTTTGCACCAATCTCATTCTTCACCACTTATTACAACTCGTTGTTTACGGTCTGAGAGCCAATTTTCGAGCCATTTCAGAGTTTTTCCTGTTATGCCATGAGCTTTTATTTTGTCAATTAGTCTCTTGTGGGGTACGGTATCGAAAGCTTTCTGAAAATCGAGATATATTATATCAACTGCTCTATCCTTATCATATGATTTGTAAACATCATTGAAGAAGTCGAGTAAGTTTGTTAAGCATGAACGTTTATTTCTAAAACCGTGCTGAGAATCTTTTATTAAATTATTTTCTTCCAAATGTTTTACTATTTTGTCCCTTATAATGGTTTCCATTAATTTGCCCGTTACCTATGTTAAGCTAATTGGTCGATAATTGCCGGGAGAGGACTTATTTCCTTTTTTGTATATGGGTGTCACGTTAGCTAGTTTACATTCGTTTGGAACTATCCCAACATTCAATGATTTGTTGAACAGATTTGCGAGTGGGTTTAATAATTCGTGTTTTGCTTCTTTTAGGATCCTTGGGGATATTTTATCAGGGCCTGGGGTTTTATTAACTTTCAAATTGTTGATTGCGAACAGGATATCGTCTTCATAAATCGTAAAGCTTTCGAGCTCAGTGCCATTTGATTGATTCGTAGGGGTAGGTCGGTTACCGGTAGTATCTTCCGACGTGAAAACTGATGCAAAATAGTTATTTAGGATATTCGCCATTTGTACTTTGTTATCTGTATGATCTCCATTTTCCGCAACAAGTGGTCCTATTGTTGAAGTTACCGTTTTTCTGTTTCTTATATAGCTGTAAAATTCTTTCGGATTGGACTTGCTGGAGCTGGCAATATGAAGTTCCAGATTCTTCTTACTTCCTTTGATGAGATTTTTGGTTGTTCGACGCAGTCTATCGTGTTCTAATTTATCGCTATTATTCTGAGTTGCCTTATATTTTTGGTATGCCTGCTTTTTTACTAAGAGGATGTTTTTTATTTCATTATTCCACCATTTTGGCTTATATTTGCCTGCTGGGCGCCGGTTTCGTAGAGGGATGCTTGTATTTATTGCTTTGTTTAGGTTATTAGATAATATGTTCCATACTCGATTTACATCGTGAGTTTCAGTCATTTCACTCCAGTCAGTATTGGCAAGATGCCTTCTAAGTTTGTTAAAGTCGGCCCTTCGATAATCTGGTACTTTTTCTGTGCTCACGTTGTCTTTGTCATTATTTACTTTAATGTTAAAGGACACTATCCTATGGTCACTAGAGCTAAATTCCGGTCCGATTTTAACGCTATTTACCAGTCTTTCATTTGTCGTTAGAATAATATCCAGAATGTTATTTCCCCTCGTTGGGTGTTCTACGTGTTGATAAAGGGCACTTTCCTGAAGATTAGCATATAGATCATGTCCCGCGTGAGCATTTAGTGGTTCGCCCCATGTTGTGACTGGCAGATTGAAATCGCCAAATATTACTGCTTCTTCCTGCTTCTTCCTGACAACTTATTTCCGCTATTTGATCATAGAGTTTCTCGTCAGTATCGGGTGATTGTGCAGGAGGTCGATAAATTAGGCCAATTATTATCTTGCTTGCTTGATTATTTATTTGAACGTAACTAGTATCAATATTATTTATGGCAGGTTTGGTTACCTCGATTGGGTGAAGATTACTTTTAACATATAGCAGAACCCCACCTCCCATTCTATGGGATCTTTCGCAGCTGAAGGGAGTATAACCTGGTAATGCGTATTCCGCCAAAAAATCACGCTTTTCCGTGTTGATCCAAGATTCTGAAACACCGATTATATCACATTCCTCCATACATGCAAGTGCTTCCAGGTCTTCGAATTTATTGCGTAAGCTGCGTGCATTAACGTAGCAGGCCGTGATATTATTTTGGATAGAGTTTACATTTGATATGGGGTAGTTTATGTCGCTGCTACTGCCCCTGCTCGGTTGTCGTTTTTTGATCTGAAAGTGCAGACTGCATCATGTAGGAGTCTGCCTAGGCGTGCTCCTCCGACTGAATTCAAATGGCAGCCATCATCCTGAAAGAGAATGTGTTGATTGTAGAAATGGTCCCAGAGATTGAGATATTCGACATCTTCCTGTGAGCAGAGGGATTTAAGTCTGTTATTAGTACTGAACGCCTTATCGTAGAAACCGGTCTCTGCATCGATCTTGGGAAGAATGCCTGAAATGATTATGTTACATGACTTACTCTTGTAACGCTGGATTGCCTTACGGTATTTTTCCATTAGTTCCTCTGATCTGGTGCGCATTACATCGTTCGACCCTGCGTGAATAACGAACAGGGTGTTCTCGTCAGCGTTGATGGTGACATCGTCGAAGGCTGCTGTGATGTCGTCCAAACCTGCACCCGGTATGCAAAAACGCTTTCTGTGGTTTGGGACTCTTCCACAGAACTCTTCAAGTTGTCCTCGTAAGATGGAGTCTCCAATGAGCCTGGTCTCCTCAGTTTCGTCTCCTGTTTCTGTCAGAATCTGGTATTTATTAAATGTGGTGACCGGCAGATGTGACCTCCTTTTTGATTGCCTCGCCCCATTTCTTACGGGAGTAAAGCTGGTGGGAGAGACTCTGGAATTTTGAGGGGATGGAGGGCTGTTGTGGGGGCGGGGGGGCTGGCTGGTGGGGATGTTAGCGGCTGGTCAATTATGGGTGGGGAAGGAGATCTAGGGGGAGAAGGGAGGGCAGTTGCGTTGTCTTGGCTAGACACCTGCACTGGTAGTCCTACATCCTGCTGGGTTTCTGGTGTTGCTGCTACATTGAGGGAAACAAATTCCTGCAAAGAGTAGAATTCCTTCTGGAGTTTGACATAATTGGCTTTTACTTCGTTCAGACCTTCTAACAGATGTCGGCGGTTTTCGCACAGCCTGCATTCCGGGTTGGAGAAGTAGTCACTGAAGTATTGTCCAGCGAATCGACCTGTACACTGCTCGCAACGTTTCAAGTTCGAAGGCATTTTGGCTGCTAAGATGATATAGTATTAATTTAAGATACAGTTTCAAAAGCCCTGTGAAAATAAATGAAAAATATATGTGAGATATGTTAGTAATAAGATACTATGTCGAGAGCCTGTAAAACTATAGAAATATGTGTTTGAATTTTATGATTACATGAGACTGTAAAAAAAAGAGAGATATTGGTTAGTATGAAGGCATACAAAATATAGTATGTGGTAGACCTATAGGGGAGGTGAGGCGGAGTGGTCTTCCCACTGGACTGGTAATCCAATGGACCCAGGTTCGAATCCCAATATGTCAATGGGAAGATATTATTGTGATGGAATTTGTGCTGTACCTAGTATCAGTGCATTACCACAGCACACCGAAATGCCAAAAAAATACCCTCATTGTTCCCTGATTAAATAGCATTGTATGAATCTTCCCATATTCAAAAATATGCGACAGGGGGGCAATGCCTAGTGAGTTAATTGCTCAATAGGTGGCGTTCTGAGAGTGAGGATCCGAGTTTGGGGGATGAGACTGTGAAGCGCAGAGGCGAGGCGGCTTCAGAGATGGAGCTGCTTCGAGCCGTGAAGCTTCGCATGTCTCACTCCCTAGACTGGAGCAAGACCTCACGGGCCTCACCGTGTTCAGCGGGTTCAGCGGTAGAGTGTAAAGGCTATCAGCCTATGCCCGAGAGGGAGTAGTTGGAATATAGAAAGAAAAAACAAAATATATATATATATTTTACAGTATACTGTATATATATTTTTCATATATATATATATATATACAGTACTGTGTATATAAATATATATATATATATATATATATATATATATATATATATATATATATATATATATATATATATATACCGGTATATATAATTATATACCGTATATATATATATATATATATATATATATATATATATATATATATATATATATTGTTATGTAATCCAGAATTAATATTGATTATCAAATAATAATTTTTGTTTCCCCCTTATTTGCTTGCTTCTCGCAAGTTCTAGACCTGTCAGGATTCAGTCTGTCTCTCCCAGCATTGGTCATTTCATTCACGTGTGTAGTAGAAAATTCCAGATTCACTGGTGAGATATACTGTATATATCCCCTGAGTCTTTGCAGTTTCGACTCCAGACTGACCGACCCTTAAGGCCGTGTCACACAGAAGTCGAGCGTTGGCCGACTGCCGCCCGAAGTCGATGACTTGCATATTTGAACCGAATGCAACCGAAAGTTACTCGGAGTCGAATATAACCAGACACTGACCTGAATGAATTTTGAATATAACCTGATGGACCTGAATGAAAGTCGATGATGAGTCGATGAATCCCCGTACGTAACTCGAAGGAAACCCGATGTGGAACGAAGAAGCCTCGATCATGCGTCGAATATAACTCGAATATGCCCCGAAGACGGGGAAATAACCAGAATTATTACCGAAGCTCAGCTGAAGCTCAGTCGATCAACAACCGAACTAGAAGAAGTTAGGTCGAACGTCAGTCGAATAGGTCGAACGTCAGTCGAATAGGTCAAAGATCATAGTAAGTTAAATAATCGCTTATATTATCTTTCGTTAACCCTTTCTGTATCGGTGACGTCATATTTATTTGATTTCAGCAACATTTAGACGATTTTATGAAGCTTAGGATGGATTTATGGTAGCTAAAGGGATTAATTGATATTGTCTGAAGCATTTCAATGGGTAGACGCCCTTCCTGCGCTGAATAAAATCGTATAATAGTTGCCAGAGTATAATGAGAGTATATTGTGTAATGGTTAAGGTGGCAAAAATATGTGTATGATAACCCGGGTTCGAATCCCAGTGGATCATATATACTTTAATTAATTTCATTGGGGGTGTGGTGGTGAGATTAATAAAAATAATATTATTAGTAGGTTTAGGGATATTTCTTCGAGAGGCCGGTCTATATGATCTGTGCCCCATGAATATTCTTTCCTCTCACTTAAACAGTAGGCTACCATAGTGCGGTTGGGAGTATGAACATGATTAGACTAATATCCAGTATTCGAGAATGGATAATAAGTCGTAGGCGTGTGCATAAACCTTTAACCGTCCTGGTGGTGTAATGGTTAAGGTGGCAAAAATATGTGTATGATAACCCGGGTTCGAATCCCAGTGGATCATATATACTTTAATTAATTTCATTGGGGGTGTGGTGGTGAGATTAATAAAAATAATATTATTAGTAGGTTTAGGGATATTTCTTCGAGAGGCCGGTCTATATGATCTGTGCCCCATGAATATTCTTTCCTCTCACTTAAACAGTAGGCTACCATAGTGCGGTTGGGAGTATGAACATGATTAGACTAATATCCAGTATTCGAGAATGGATAATAAGTCGTAGGCGTGTGCATAAACCTTTAACCGTCCTGGTGGTGTAATGGTTAAGGTGGCAAAAATATGTGTATGATAACCCGGGTTCGAATCCCAGTGGATCATATATACTTTAATTAATTTCATTGGGGGTGTGGTGGTGAGATTAATAAAAATAATATTATTAGTAGGTTTAGGGATATTTCTTGGAGAGGCCGGTCTATATGATCTGTGCCCCATGAATATTCTTTCCTCTCACTTAAACAGTAGGCTACCATAGTGCGGTTGGGAGTATGAACATGATTAGACTAATATCCAGTATTCGAGAATGGATAATAAGTCGTAGGCGTGTGCATAAACCTTTAACCGTCCTGGTGGTGTAATGGTTAAGGTGGCAAAAATATGTGTATGATAACCCGGGTTCGAATCCCAGTGGATCATATATACTTTAATTAATTTCATTGGGGGTGTGGTGGTGAGATTAATAAAAATAATATTATTATTAGGTTTAGGGATATTTCTTCGAGAGGCCGGTCTATATGATCTGTGCCCCATGAATATTCTTTCCTCTCACTTAAACAGTAGGCTACCATAGTGCGGTTGGGAGTATGAACATGATTAGACTAATATCCAGTATTCGAGAATGGATAATAAGTCGTAGGCGTGTGCATAAACCTTTAACCGTCCTGGTGGTGTAATGGTTAAGGTGGCAAAAATATGTGTATGATAACCCGGGTTCGAATCCCAGTGGATCATATATACTTTAATTAATTTCATTGGGGGTGTGGTGGTGAGATTAATAAAAATAATATTATTAGTAGGTTTAGGGATATTTCTTCGAGAGGCCGGTCTATATGATCTGTGCCCCATGAATATTCTTTCCTCTCACTTAAACAGTAGGCTACCATAGTGCGGTTGGGAGTATGAACATGATTAGACTAATATCCAGTATTCGAGAATGGATAATAAGTCGTAGGCGTGTGCATAAACCTTTAACCGTCCTGGTGGTGTAATGGTTAAGGTGGCAAAAATATGTGTATGATAACCCGGGTTCGAATCCCAGTGGATCATATATACTTTAATTAATTTCATTGGGGGTGTGGTGGTGAGATTAATAAAAATAATATTATTAGTAGGTTTAGGGATATTTCTTCGAGAGGCCGGTCTATATGATCTGTGCCCCATGAATATTCTTTCCTCTCACTTAAACAGTAGGCTACCATAGTGCGGTTGGGAGTATGAACATGATTAGACTAATATCCAGTATTCGAGAATGGATAATAAGTCGTAGGCGTGTGCATAAACCTTTAACCGTCCTGGTGGTGTAATGGTTAAGGTGGCAAAAATATGTGTATGATAACCCGGGTTCGAATCCCAGTGGATCATATATACTTTAATTAATTTCATTGGGGGTGTGGTGGTGAGATTAATAAAAATAATATTATTAGTAGGTTTAGGGATATTTCTTCGAGAGGCCGGTCTATATGATCTGTGCCCCATGAATATTCTTTCCTCTCACTTAAACAGTAGGCTACCATAGTGCGGTTGGGAGTATGAACATGATTAGACTAATATCCAGTATTCGAGAATGGATAATAAGTCGTAGGCGTGTGCATAAACCTTTAACCGTCCTGGTGGTGTAATGGTTAAGGTGGCAAAAATATGTGTATGATAACCCGGGTTCGAATCCCAGTGGATCATATATACTTTAATTAATTTCATTGGGGGTGTGGTGGTGAGATTAATAAAAATAATATTATTAGTAGGTTTAGGGATATTTCTTCGAGAGGCCGGTCTATATGATCTGTGCCCCATGAATATTCTTTCCTCTCACTTAAACAGTAGGCTACCATAGTGCGGTTGGGAGTATGAACATGATTAGACTAATATCCAGTATTCGAGAATGGATAATAAGTCGTAGGCGTGTGCATAAACCTTTAACCGTCCTGGTGGTGTAATGGTTAAGGTGGCAAAAATATGTGTATGATAACCCGGGTTCGAATCCCAGTGGATCATATATACTTTAATTAATTTCATTGGGGGTGTGGTGGTGAGATTAATAAAAATAATATTATTAGTAGGTTTAGGGATATTTCTTCGAGAGGCCGGTCTATATGATCTGTGCCCCATGAATATTCTTTCCTCTCACTTAAACAGTAGGCTACCATAGTGCGGTTGGGAGTATGAACATGATTAGACTAATATCCAGTATTCGAGAATGGATAATAAGTCGTAGGCGTGTGCATAAACCTTTAACCGTCCTGGTGGTGTAATGGTTAAGGTGGCAAAAATATGTGTATGATAACCCGGGTTCGAATCCCAGTGGATCATATATACTTTAATTAATTTCATTGGGGGTGTGGTGGTGAGATTAATAAAAATAATATTATTAGTAGGTTTAGGGATATTTCTTCGAGAGGCCGGTCTATATGATCTGTGCCCCATGAATATTCTTTCCTCTCACTTAAACAGTAGGCTACCATAGTGCGGTTGGGAGTATGAACATGATTAGACTAATATCCAGTATTCGAGAATGGATAATAAGTCGTAGGCGTGTGCATAAACCTTTAACCGTCCTGGTGGTGTAATGGTTAAGGTGGCAAAAATATGTGTATGATAACCCGGGTTCGAATCCCAGTGGATCATATATACTTTAATTAATTTCATTGGGGGTGTGGTGGTGAGATTAATAAAAATAATATTATTAGTAGGTTTAGGGATATTTCTTCGAGAGGCCGGTCTATATGATCTGTGCCCCATGAATATTCTTTCCTCTCACTTAAACAGTAGGCTACCATAGTGCGGTTGGGAGTATGAACATGATTAGACTAATATCCAGTATTCGAGAATGGATAATAAGTCGTAGGCGTGTGCATAAACCTTTAACCGTCCTGGTGGTGTAATGGTTAAGGTGGCAAAAATATGTGTATGATAACCCGGGTTCGAATCCCAGTGGATCATATATACTTTAATTAATTTCATTGGGGGTGTGGTGGTGAGATTAATAAAAATAATATTATTAGTAGGTTTAGGGATATTTCTTCGAGAGGCCGGTCTATATGATCTGTGCCCATGAATATTCTTTCCTCTCACTTAAACAGTAGGCTACCATAGTGCGGTTGGGAGTATGAACATGATTAGACTAATATCCAGTATTCGAGAATGGATAATAAGTTGTAGGCGTGTGCATAAACCTTTAACCGTCCTGGTGGTGTAATGGTTAAGGTGGCAAAAATATGTGTATGATAACCCGGGTTCGAATCCCAGTGGATCATATATACTTTAATTAATTTCATTGGGGGTGTGGTGGTGAGATTAATAAAAATAATATTATTAGTAGGTTTAGGGATATTTCTTCGAGAGGCCGGTCTATATGATCTGTGCCCCATGAATATTCTTTCCTCTCACTTAAACAGTAGGCTACCATAGTGCGGTTGGGAGTATGAACATGATTAGACTAATATCCAGTATTCGAGAATGGATAATAAGTCGTAGGCGTGTGCATAAACCTTTAACCGTCCTGGTGGTGTAATGGTTAAGGTGGCAAAAATATGTGTATGATAACCCGGGTTCGAATCCCAGTGGATCATATATACTTTAATTAATTTCATTGGGGGTGTGGTGGTGAGATTAATAAAAATAATATTATTAGTAGGTTTAGGGATATTTCTTCGAGAGGCCGGTCTATATGATCTGTGCCCCATGAATATTCTTTCCTCTCACTTAAACAGTAGGCTACCATAGTGCGGTTGGGAGTATGAACATGATTAGACTAATATCCAGTATTCGAGAATGGATAATAAGTCGTAGGCGTGTGCATAAACCTTTAACCGTCCTGGTGGTGTAATGGTTAAGGTGGCAAAAATATGTGTATGATAACCCGGGTTCGAATCCCAGTGGATCATATATACTTTAATTAATTTCATTGGGGGTGTGGTGGTGAGACAAACTCCCATGAAATATGAGTAGCTCTGCCAGCACGGATTTTGGCGGATATTAGTAATTGTCGGTGGTGGCCGTGCTATGGTTTGTTCGTATTTTTGGCTTTTTTTTCCTGCTCGTCGGAAATTGGATCCCTTGAACGCGTTAGGAAATAGTTACATAAAGTCGGTGTCACACGGGTGTTTTTTCCTTCTATTTATAAGGGTAATTGTGATCTGGTAAGAAGAAAAAAAACACACAAAAACAAAAAATATGTGTGTGTGATAACCCAGGTTCGAATCCCGGTGGATCACATATATGCTTTCATTAATTTCATTGGAGGTGTTACGTGTTGTGGTGAAATGAATAAAAATATAGATCTTCATAATTTAAGCTTTATCAAAAATCAGCCCCCTAATATAATCTACCTTCAGTCTAGTTTCCGATTCCATTGTGAAAGAGCCTCAAAATGTTACGAGAAAAAACATCTTGTTCATCGAAAATTTCCGAAAAAGCGCTTGTGTGACAGCGGCTTAAAAATTGGTCGGTGCCTTTTGTTGGTACCTGAATAGAAACCATTATCGTAATGTTTGGCCATTATTTGATCATTACCCAGTCCATGCATATCTCTTAAGGGGAGGTTTTTAGTTTGTTAGCTAGACCTCCATCAAACATAAAATTACACCCTATTTAGCCTCTGGCAAGATAAATTTGTACATTTTTCGGTAGAAAAATTTCCCGGCCGAAGGCCGGGTCTTCTTAAATTACAGGCTCGCTATCGCTCGCCAGGAAAAAAATCGACACGTAAATGGCACGAAATGTCTTAAAATTGACAGAAATGGGGCGAAAGTTCTTAAAATCGCCAAACTAATGGGGCGAACGTCTTAATGTATCAAATGCAATGGGGCTAAATTTGAGGGAGAAAGGTGTCAAGAAAAAACTCCCTTAAGTGGAAATCTCCCCTTAAGTAAAGTTCCCATAAATTACCATGAGAAGGTTTTGCTAGATTATCACGATATTTATTAAGGCCTTGGGTTTGAACAAAACATAAAATCCAAGGATTATCTACCAAAATACTCATTGCAATACTTACTGGTTACCAAAATACTCATTGCAATACTTACTGGTTACCAAAATACTCATTGCAATACTTACTGGTTACCAAAATACTCATTACAATACTTACTGGTTACCAAAATACTCATTGCAATACTTACTAGTTACCAAAATACTCATTGCAATACTTACTGGTTACCAAAATACTCATTGCAATACTTACTGGTTACCAAAATACTCATTGCAATACTTACTAGTTACCAAAATACTCATTGCAATACTTACTGGTTACCAAAATACTCATTACAATACTTACTGGTTACCAAAATACTCATTACAATACTTACTGGTTACCAAAATACCCATTGCAATACTTACTAGTTACCAAAATACTCATTGCAATACTTACTGGTTACCAAAATACTCATTGCAATACTTACTGGTTACCAAAATACTCATTACAATACTTACTGGTTACCAAAATACTCATTGCAATACTTACTAGTTACCAAAATACTCATTGCAATACTTACTGGTTACCAAAATACTCATTACAATACTTACTAGTTACCAAAATACTCATTGCAATACTTACTGGTTACCAAAATACTCTTTACAATACTTACTGGTTACCAAAATACTCATTGCAATACTTACTAGTTACCAAAATACTCATTGCAATACTTACTGGTTACCAAAATACTCATTGCAATACTTACTGGTTACCAAAATACTCATTACAATACTTACTAGTTACCAAAATACTCATTACAATACTTACTAGTTACCAAAATACTCATTACAATACTTACTAGTTACCAAAATACTCATTGCAATACTTACTGGTTACCAAAATACTCATTACAATACTTACTAGTTACCAAAATACTCATTGCAATACTTACTGGTTACCAAAATACTCATTACAATACTTACTGGTTACCAAAATACTCATTACAATACTTACTAGTTACCAAAATACTCAATGTGATACCGGTTACCCAAGGATTTTCACTATACTTACCTTGATACTTACTGGTTACCAAAATACTCAATGTGATACCGGTTACCCAAGGATTTTCACTATACTTACCTTGATACTTACTGGTTACCAAAATACTCAATGTGATACCGGTTACCCAAGGATTTTCACTATACTTACCATGATACTTACTGGTTACCAAAATACTCAATGTGATACCGGTTACCCAAGGATTTTCACTATACTTACCTTGATACTTACTGGTTACCAAAATACTCAATGTGATACCGGTTACCCAAGGATTTTCACTATACTTACCATGATACTTACCGGTTACCTAAGGATTTCACGCCCACAATGAGGTGATGATTGGCTATAACTGCATGGAACGCTGTCAAGGAATACGTGGATGGCAGAGATGTTTACTCTACTAGGCCATAATATTGTCTTTTTATACTTTATCTACTGTATTAAAGCTTCCAATGTTCTGTTCGGGCTCTGTCCCGAGTCGGCCACCCCCAGCAATGGGGTATGTGCCTGAGTATATACATGGATACATTATTATTATTATTATTATTATTATTATTATTATTATTATTTGAGCTATGTTTTCAAATTAGGTATTTTTTGATCGTAATGAATCGAAACATTCGATTTACGGTTATAACTGGGCTATTTCAGAGCATTTAGTATCAAACGGTATTACACCGGTGGCACAGAAATACGTGAAATGTCTATATACTTACCCAAAATGGTTGGAAGTAAACAACGAATTAAGCAGAAATGGTCTACTAGTAGTAAATGACTAAATGTGTTACAATGCTTCTACTAATTCTAATAACACACACACACACACACACACACACACACACACACACACACACACACACACACACACACACACACACACACAAAAAACACACACAGACACACACAAACACAAACACAGACACAGACACACACACAGCACCTTACCCATAGCCGCCAAAGTGTTGTGTGAGGAAGTCGGCCGCTGTCCGGAAGGCGTTATAATCTGGCTGTTGGTAGAGCGTATTATAGAGACTGTGATCCTGTGGTGGCCGAGGTGGTTCCGGATACTGGGGATAGTAGTACGCAGCCGAGGAATCATCAGACCTATACGCCTCGTTGGAGTAGGTAGCGAGGACATCCTGCACGGCGCGCTCATAGGCTTGGTCGTATTGGGTGTAGCTGTCGTGTTCCCCAGCGTGTTTGTCGTGGTAGTAGCGTACATTTTCGATATCGAACGACCTGCTGTCTATCGCTTGGTTTAAGTAGGGCAGGTCGCGTTTGTGGAGACTGTGGACTTCGGTTTGGTTGTCGGAATCGGGCTGGGTGATGTTTTGACCAATGTTAAGATGGGTGTGTTTTGGGGATGCGTCGTTATTTTGGATGTCAAGGTTTGTTAGGTTAATTTTTCTATCGACGTTATTTTGAATGTCAATGTTTGTTCGGTTGATTTTGTTATCGTACATCTGGCTGTCAATTTTGGTGGGCTTACTTTGTTTATTATATTTTTTGTGGATGTTGTACTTGTGGCTTTTCAGATGGGTTTGGTTGATGTTAAGTTTACTGTGTTTGTCCTGGCTAGGGGAATTGTCGTGGCTGAGGAGCCGATCAAACTTCTCGCTATCCAGATCGGCATTGCTGTTGTGGCTAATGTGTGCTTGGTTGTTCAGATTGTAGCTATCGTACGTGTGGCTGCCCAAATTGTTGTATATATTGGGATTATCGTACGTCTGGTTGTCAAGGTCGTTGTTGCCATCACTAGGGTCGTCATTTTCCCGGTGGTGTGGGGGTTTTGTGGGGTGTATAGGGTGGTCCTCTGAGGCAGCCCCCACTAGTACCCCCACACTCAGGATCATCAACAGCGGTGCCCACAACTGCGAAAGAGAAGTGGAAATATATATAATAATGTGTTTTATAAGTTTTTATTATTGTGTATCATACGTTAAGACACTCACAGCTACGGAAAAGTATAAGTAATTAGTAATAAGTCAAATGCAATGTGTCTCATAATTGATGCGGCCCCATCCACCCCACAGACGTCAGCTGCATACAATAATGGCTTTAGGAAAATTACCCTAGTGTGTTCAGACTAACTTCGACATAATTATTGCTTTGGTTTGGTGAAGAGGAAACGGTGCTGTGGTGGGTTGTGGTGTAAAACTCACATAACTCGCGTAAAGAGGCCACAAAGCACCTGTCTTCTGATCTCTCCACCATCTCTAATTGGGGCAGAGAACACTTTGTTACTTTCAATGCTTCCAAAACTCAATTACGTCTCATTAACTCATGTCCACTCACCAATTATCTGCAGTCTGTCTCTCTTCGCCGCAATGTTGCATCTCTCTCACTATTATACCGCTATTACAATAATCAGTGTTCCTCAAAGCTCTCTCAGTGTATAACATCCCCTCTTCGTAGAGCACGTAGCACCCGTCTTGCAACACAATCCCACCCCTAATCTGTGCAACTCTCCAACCCAAGAGTGACACATTATTCTCAGTCTGTCACTCTTTCAACTCTGGAGGAGGTATTCGCTACAGACAGTTTTGCCTTTTGTCTCCCTCACTCACATAGAAAACAAATATGTGCTGGGTTACTCAGTAGTATTTAGAGTTGGTAGCAGAAAGACAGAGAGAGAGAGAGAGAGAGAGAGAGAGAGAGAGAGAGAGAGAGAGAGAGAGAGAGAGAGAGAGAGAGAGAGACCCAACCATCCCTCAGACGTCAGCTGCAAACAATAATGGCTTTAGGAAAATTCGTCGAGTCATGTGATTAGTTTGCAGACTACCTGGGGCATATTTATTGCTTTGGTTGGGTGTAGAGTACAAAGGAAGAAAGTAGAGGAAGTGGGTTGTGGTGTGTGTTTGGTCAATGTTTAGTACAGTATATGGAGTTGGTAGCACAGAGAGAGTTACAATAAATATATATAGTCTATTCGCTGTAAGTAGGCGAGAAATTATGACCATATCCTCTGTGACTCACAAAGGGCTTTAGCAAATTGGCTGTAAATGTCCACATCTATTCCTTGAGTGACTCTTCTCAAATGGTAGAAATATTAGCTTGATTACACTAGTAGTTTTGGAGTTACAGAGGATAGAGGTTATGATTTATCGCCTACTTACAGCGAATAGACTATAGTATATTGAAGACCTTGCTTTTAATTTTGGGAAGATACTCTAGGTGGAACGAGGAAGATTGTGAAGTGCATTACACTTATTGCCAAGTGTGCAATATACTGGGCTCTCTACACTGTTCTTGAAGCCCTACTAAATATTATTGTGTTGCGTCTCTTCAACTTCAATTTCCAGCCATGATTGCATGTTATGAGCATATTGAGGTAAAACAAAAATTATAATCCACGTTGGCAAACCAATTAAGTTGGTTGAAGAGTTCTTTGAGCTAACCTCATCTATGCATTTCCAAGTAAAAGAGACCTAGACAGATCTTCATAACTTAGAATGCCAATCGATGGAATAAGCGTTGTTGTATCCTAGCTTGGACTCTTTTTAGTCGCACTATTTTTCTTGAGTGCTGGAGACCATATTTGAGCAGAATATTCTTGAAGAGGCCGAATCAGAGCTGTATTAAAATGGTCTTTTAATACACCTTAACCATACCTTGGCTTTCTTTCTTTACCCCAATGCACAGCATTAAGAACTTTAGGGTACTGTTTATCAGAAAAAGGGCTAGAACAAATGAGCTGTCATTTTATACACATATTCCCTAGCCAAGTCTTCCTAATTGGTAGAAATATTAGCTCGATTACTCTAGTTTTTTTTTTTTAGTTATGACTGGTTAGGGGTTACGATTTCTGCCCACCCTAGAATGAACGGACTATAGTCAATATGATACACCAGTTGTAATTGCATTGAGAAGTATTGGCACATACAGAATGGAGTAAGACGTGCGAAAATCAAAATGAGACGATTAGAATATGTGAACAAGTGAGAGATAGAGGTACTGGAAACCCATTGTCTAGGGAAAAATGTAAGATGATGATATCTTTCCTGTGTACTGACTAACTAAATATAATTATATCTATATTTTTATTGTTTATTGTATTGTTGGTGCATATTTGTGCGAATAAAGATATTTGAATTGAATTACAGTACAATTATTAGCGTATCATGATCTAGGAAAAACGGCAAAACTAAATAATTACTACAGTCTATATTTATGTTTGAATTATTATTTGTAATTTATTATAATTTATTATATTTTATTTTATATAGGCCTAATTGTATTGCATTTATATATATTTTGTGTTTTTTGTCTATGAGTACGGGCCCTAGATTGAGACAGCCTGCGACACGGTAGTGCACCCAACGCTCGTCATGCCGGGAACACAAATCCTCAGTCTAGTAGTGAGGCCGGAAGATGAGTTCACGCTGGGTTGATGTGATTGCATAATTCTGGGGCTGGTGATGGAAGTGTGATAGATGTGCGTGTGTGATTGGGAGTGGGTTGCGTGCATGTGTGTGTGTGTGGCTGGGAGGATGTTGCGTGTGTGTGTGTGTGTTTGGGAGAGTATTGCATGTGCGTGTGTGTGTGTGTGTGTGTGTATGTGATTGATTGGGAGGGTGTTGCATGTGTGGGGGTGGGGGGTGCGTGTGTGTGAATGGGAGGGTTTTGCGTGTGTATGTGTGTTTGGGAGAGTATTATGTGTGTGTGATTGGGAGAGTATTGCAAGTGTGTGTGTATGTATATGTGTAAGTGTGTGTGGCCGGGAGGGTGATGTACATGTGCGATTGTGCGTGTGACATATTAAGTTAAGTTACCATAAAGCTTCACGGGAATCTGGCTATGACACTCTTATTCTAACCCTTTCAATCCAGTGTTTGATTTGGTTTCATTAATCTAGCGAGTACTAAGCGATTCTAGACGATGATTTTGGATTTTTTTTTTTTTTTTTTTTTATTTGTCAGGCGATTATATACCAATTCAGGTAACCCTCTTAAGCCCATAGCGATTATCCTATTATGCATGCCAGATACCCACTGACAATTTTAATCATATTAGGATGTTTTATTTGGTTTGTGTATAATTTGTTTGTTCATGTTTCCCTTGCTGAACTAAATAGCATGAATACATCTTAACTTTGGGAATGTGGATGATTTCGAATTATTTTATTTTAAGTACCTATTATTTAAATACCTGCTAACAATTTGTGACCAGGTAAGAATGAAATATATATAGAATTATACCAAAGGAGTTACTCTATATAGCATTTATGTTATTTGTAAACTAAATGTTGTAATTTAGGAGGAACCGGCTATTTTTCTACCGAACAATGTACACATTTATCTCGAAGGGAGGTCTTTGGGACTTTTTGTTAAGCTTGATAGATGTCGAGGAAGCAAACTAAAACGAATATACAATATAATTATACAGTATATACCTGGTCTGGTGTTGAGGTGAATTATTACAACCAGTGGAGCAGGTCATTATTATATGCAGCGATTATTGTATTATTATCCAGTTATACTATCTCTACTTATACTAATACAGATGTTTCGTTTTGTTGTTTAACTTGATGTTCCGGCCGAAGGCCAATTTCTCTTAAAATTTCAGGCTTGCTATCGCTCGCCAGGAAAAGATCGACACCTAAATGACACGAAAGGTATAAAATTGATAACGAAATGGGACGAAAGGTGTTAAAATCGCCAAACTAATGGGCCGAACGTCTTATAATCTCTCTCTCTCTCTCTACTAGAATCAGGTCCTGACCACCTCGTTTGGATCGTAAGGTCTGTGTGACCAGTGTATCTATGTAAATCTATATAAATCTCTATCTCTCTCTCCTGGAATTAAGTCCTGACCACTTCGTTTGGATCGTAAGGTCTGTGTGGCCAGTGTATCTTTGTAAATCTACATAAATTTCTCAATCTCTCTTTACTAGAATTAAGTCCTGACCACTTCGTTTGGATCGTAAGGTCTGTGTGGTCAGTGTAGGCTATCTATGTAAATCGCTCTTTCTCTCTCTAAAGTAAGGTCTGTGTGGTCAGTGTATCTTTATAAATCTCTCTCTCTCTCTCTCTCTCTCTCTCTCTCTCTCTCTCTCTCTCTCTCTCTCTCTCGTTTTGGTTTCCCTGGGTATGACTAATGGAGTGTGAGAGGTCGGGAGGAAGTGGGTGCTCCGGGCGATGATTATATTGATTATACCCGGGTTTGAGCCCAGTGCATGCATTTGTCATCACCCCCGGGGGCACTAGGGGGGGGGGGGGGGGGTGAGCATAACAACAACAATAACAATAACAATGATAATTGCACCAGTGGTAGCAATGGCAACACAACAAACAACAACAACAACAACAACAACAGCAGCTTCCTCTTCCGTTTCTTCCCTCTCTGTTTCTTCTTTGTTTACTTATCATTATTATCTTCTTTATTATATTTTTAGTTTTCTTCTTCTTTTTCTTCTTCTTCTTCTTTTTCTTCTTCTTCTTCTTTTCCGAACGTTTGCGTACTCTCATCTTCTTCATAACATCAGCAATAATTATGACCATACCATTATTTATCATCAACACAAATAACCGGGGTAAGGGCTGGTCCTATCACCACCACCGCCATAGCCATCACACTACCACCACCATCACACTCTACTACCACCATCACCACCATCGTCATCACCACCACCATCATCACCACTACACTACCACAACCCTCACACTACAACCACCATCAGTCCATCACCACCACCGTCATCACCACCAACAGGAACACCACCATCATCATCACCACCACCACCACCACCACCACCACCACCACCACCACCACCACCACCACCACCACCAACAACAACACCAACAACAACACCAACAACAACACTCTCAGTAACAAAATTCCTTCATAAAAGTACCGACTAAACTTCAAGTAAAGCATTGAGGTGGATTCGCCCCGTCATGCATCCCCCCCTGCAGCAACCCAGATGAAGGGCACTCGTCTCGTTGGGTGAGTTTGCTATTCTGATTCTCCAAGTGGTATATATATATATCACAAACACCTCAACAGTTTGCTTACTCACTTCGGATTATTTATATATTTATGTATGTATTTATGTATTATTTATGTAAACCCAAAATAAAATAGGAAAAGTGGGGATTGGGCCTGAGTATATACTGTAGATAGATAGATAGATGTATTGGGCCTGAGTATATACTGTAGATAGATAGATAGATGTATTTATTTATTATTTTTATTATTATTATTATTATTTTTTTTTTCTTGTTTTTTTTTTTGGTGGACTCGCCAATACGGAAGTCGGATAAGCAGCTGAAGAAAGTTGTCTAGGTAAACGGATATGCGTTCTTGATTTCGCTTTTTAGGGTAGCGGGTATAATGAGTCCGTAAAAACAACCCACAAAGAGGCTGTTCTTACCGACTCACGATACTCTAAAAAGCGAAATTAAGAACACATAGCCTATTTGTGTTTGCACCAAATACTTTCCACAGCGGCTTTCCCAACTCCTATATTGGCAGAAAAAAAATCTAGAGTGACGATGCACATTTTTTAGATATTTTTGATACTACTGGAGCATCGGATAGAATGAGAGTAATGTTTAACCCCTTCTGTACCGGCGACATCCTTTTTTACTTTATGTTTGCTACTATTAAACGATTTTATCCAGTTTTAAAAAGGGCTCCAGCAATTAACAGGCTTAGAACTATCCCACTTAACCCTTTTCACTACCGCATATCCTTCTAAAACTGCACAAAATCCTCTCAATAACCAGAATATAATTAAAAGGAGGTTGCCGGTAAAAAAGGGGTTAATAGGGCAGATATGAAAGAGGTGAAAACGTAGATATTATAAACTAGACATGGCATCAAGTATTGGCCACGGGTCGAGGGACAAAAGTATTCTGGGCATTTAGGAATGTGTGAAGGAAAATACCTCTTGTGTCGACACAGGCGACTATGTGAATGTTTGAAGCCAACCGCACAGTAGGGTTACAAGGCTATAGACCCTTAAGGAGAGGCAGACCGTTTTTCTGGACCCTCTTCTCCCTTATGTTTAACCCCACTAGTTTTGAGATTATAAGACGTTCGGCCCATTAGTTTGGCGATTTTAACACCTTTCGCCCCATTTCGTTGTAAATTTTAAGATCTTTCGTGCCATTTACTGTAGGTGTCGATTATTTCATGGCGAGCGATAGCGAGCCTGTAATTTTAAGAGGAACCGGCCTTCGGCCGGGAAATTTTCCTCCCGAAAAATGTACAAATTTATCTTAAAGGGGGGTCTATTTTTTATTTATTTTTTCTAAGCTTGATGGAGGTCTAGGGAGGAAACTAAAAAAATATATGAATAAATAAATTAATAGACCAAACAAACGGTCACAGTGTAGGAAGAGCTGGACCTAATGTGTCTGAGGACAATAAGGGTGAGACAGATTTGTGGAGGGGTAAGCACAGTTTACTGGAGAGAGCAGATTATGGATTACTCAAATAATATGGGCAAATAAAGTAAATGAGTGAAGAGAGAATGACGTAGAACATCCACGAAGCAGAGTTTAATCCTGTGACAGTGAGTAGAAGACCAAAGAGAAAATTGAGAGATGGTGTGAAAGATTCTTTGGCGAACAGGGACTTGAGCCCCATGGGTGATTGCCGACTTGCGAGTTTCGTTCTAAAGGAAGTTGGAGCTGTAGACATCGATATTTAGCAGAATAACCAGCTATAATACGGGTTTAGTAATGTTGTAAATGCTTAAAACCCAATTCAACATAGTATTTATCCATCAGAAACCTACATAGTGACCGTATTTGTGTTTAATATCGATGTTTACCGGCCGAACTTCCTTATAGCCTGAAACTCGCAAGTGGTCAATTGGGCGGAGCAATGTACTAAGCAATGACACATATCAAGTACTTATGAAGTGGTTGGGGTAAACCGTAAACTGCAGAGCCTGATTGTGGTAGAGTTTATAGTTTGTGCTTCCGTTGTTGCTGAATTTGTGTGTGAAAGTATGTGATGTCCATTCTATCTGTTTCTTTTGTTTATTTGTATTAATGTTTAGTGCTTATGTGGGACACCTTGCTCAGGCGGGACATACGGCTATAATTTATGATGTGTGTGTCTGTATGTGTGAGTATATATATATATATGTATACTCGAGCACATAGTTGGGGGTGCCCGACTCGAACAGGGACAACACAACACAAAACAAAAACACAAAAACAAAACACAAATTCACACACATCTAGGTCGCCTAGGAGAAGACCCAGAGACCCAGGCCCATGTGGGGTCTCCAGGTCCCAGACCTCCCGTAGAGGTTCTGGTCTCGGCAGGCAAACAAACATGCAGCGAAGCTCTATCACCTCAAGCCCGCCCACCACAATCCCGCCCACCTCAAGCCCGCCCACAACGCATCCAGGCGTACCCTTCATAACCATTGGGTCTTACTATCCCCTTCTTTGCCGGCAACGTCTTTCTAATTTTATTCTAGTTACATTTAGACGAATTGTTTCCTGGCGAACGATAGTGAGCCTGTTATTTTGGAAAAACCGGCCTTCGGCCAAGACATGTTTCTACCGAAAAATGTACAAATTAATTTAGAAGGGGGATCTAATGGATGTTTTTTTTTTAAAGCTTGATGGAAGTCTAGGGAAGAAACTAGAAACATAATAAATAAATGAAAAAGTCGACCAAAAAGTGAATCACTTTATCCACTTTATTGTGTTCAACACTAGACGATTGTATATTATAGCTTAAGAAGGACCTTTGGTAATCATAGGGATCAACTCCATCTCCATTAACCTCTTGATTGCTATAGATAAATTTTAATCTTAATAAATCGTCTACTAATATCCAGAATAATATTAAGGAATGCGTCCTGCTATGCTAAAAGGGTTATTATTATTATTATTATTATTATTAGTAGTAGTAGTAGTAGTAGTAGTAGTAGTAGTCGTATTAGTAGTAGTAGTAGGTAGTAGTAGTGGTGGTAGTAGTAAGTAGTAGTAGTAGTAGTAGGAGGAGGAGGAGGAGTAGTCGTAGTCGTAGTAGTAGTAGTAGTAGTAGTATAATCCGGTATATACAGTATATAACTGTTGCCGTCACTTTTGGTATTAACTGGGTGGGTAAAGTGGCAGTAGAAGAGATGAAATAACAGCCCACAATCAAGTCCATATAAAGATGTTAATAAAATCCACTCACCATGATGTCCAGTCAGTTGTCAGCAGTCAGTCGAGGTATAGAAGTCCAGTTGGTCTGTCAGTCAGCGAGCCAGAGCAATCAGTCAACCAGTTAGTCAGTCAACCAGTCAGATATCCTCTTCTACCAGTCAACCTGTTAATTTTCCTCTGGTACTAACCTCTTCTACCAGTCAACCTCTTATTTTCTTCTTTACTATCCTCATCTACCAGTCAACCTGTTAATCGTCCTCTTGTACTAGTTAATAAGTTAGTCTTGATCTTCTTCGTGGATTTAGCAAAGCGGGTTAAAACTTCTAAGCTAACCCTTTTCAGCTGCATGGGGTGTGAAAATCTAGTAAACAACCCTATATTATCTGTCAAATCTCCAGTTAGCCCAGCCACACAGTCTCCTTGCCTTCACACAGTCACAAACCAAGCACACACCAGTCACCTCTGCACCGCCGCCAGTCAGAATGGTGAGCCCTCCTACTACGCTCCGCCTTTTGTACCGGTAGTGATTTTAGGGAGAGCTCCAATCCGTCTTCTGCTTTCTCCAGGCAAAGTGTGTTATGGGGGGGACTGCTTGGCGGCGTCTTTGGTGAGGTCCTAATGGGGTCTTTGGTGGGTTTCAAGCATGGGGTCTTATGTTTCAAGCATGGGGTCTTTGGTGTGTATCAAACATGGGGTCTTTGGTGTGTTTCAAGCATGGGGTCTTTGGTATGTTTCAAGCGTGGGGTCTTATGTTTCAAGCATGGGGTCTTTGGTGAGTTTCAAGCATGGAGTCTTTGGTGTGTTTCAAGCATGGGGTCTTTGGTGTGTTTCAAGCATGGGGTCTTTGGTGTGTTTCAAGCATGGGGTCTTATGTTTCAAGCATGGGGTCTTTGGTGTGTTTCAAGTATGGGGTCTTTGGTGGGTTTCAAGTATGGGGTCTTTGTGCGTTTCAAGCATGGGGTCTTATGTTTCAAGCATGGGGTCTTTGGTGTGTTTCAAGCATGGGGTCTTTGGTGTGTTTCAAGCATGGGGTCTTTGTGTGTTTCAAGCATGAGGTCTTTGGTGTGTTTCAAGCATGAGGTCTTTGGTGTGTTTCAAGCATGGGGTCTTATGTTTCAAGCATGGGGTCTTTGGTATGTTTCAAGCATGGGGTCTTATGTTTCAAGCATGGGGTCTTTGGTGTGTTTCAAGCATGGGGTCTTTGGTGTGTTTCAAGCATGGGGTCTTATGTTTCAAGCATGGGGTCTTTGGTATGTTTCAAGACTAAGGGCCATTGATATAATTTATCACTTATATTTATAAAAGGTTTTGAATATAGTGTGGCTGATTATTATACTACACACAGTATACAAGGTTATGGTAGCTACAGGCACATTGTGATCGACAAACAAATGTGCGTAATCATTTTAAGGACAAGCAAACACACGCACACACACACGCACACACACACACATGCGTATGTGTGTGTGTGTGTGTGCAAGTGTATGTGTGTAATATCAACTTTATGCTATAGTGTGCGTAGTAGATTTCGTAAAACTATTGGCAACATACGGTATATGGTGATGACATGTGTATGAGATATTTATATAAGTATGTATATATATTTATATAAGTATGTATATATATTTATATAAGTATGTATATATATTTATATAAGTATGTATATATATTGTTGTAGTATATACCTGTAATGTTGCATCTCTCTCGCTATTTTATCGCTACTACAATAATCAGTGTTCCTCGGAGCTTTCCCAGTGTATACCACCTCCTCTACGTAGGGTACGTAGTACCCGCCTTGCAACACAATCCCACCCCTACTCTGTGCAACTCTCCAACCCAAGAGTAAAACGCTATTCTCAGACTTTCTTCTATTCAACGGCTGACCTCTGGAACTCTCTCCCAGAATCAGTCATTCCCTCTTCCTATGACTTAAATTGCTTCAAACTCCGTGTGTCCAAGCATTTTAGCTCGAACGTCCCTTGATTTCGGCCCTGTCACTCTTTGAAATCTGGGGGAGGCACTCGCTGCAGGCAGTTATGCCTTTTGTCTCCCTCATTCACATAGAAAAAAAAATACGATCATTACTTTCCATGGGATTTTTAAAATAAGCTCTTGAAGGAAACTCATGTGGTCACGGTACGGTGGCACTGTGATTTATTGTCTTACAGGGTGAGAGAGAGAGAGAGAGAGAGAGAGAGAGAGAGAGAGAGAGAGAGAGAGAGAGAATGTGAAAGAGTGAGTGAATGAGTGTGTGTGATAGAGAAAGAGAGAGAGAGAGAGAGAAAGTTAGAGTGAGTGCGTGAGTGAGAGAGCGAGAGTGAGTGAGTGAGTGAGAGATTTATTGTCTTACACGGAGAGAGAGAGAAAATAGAGAATGTGTGTGTGTGTGTGTGTGAGAGAGAGAGAGAGAGAGAGAGAGAGAGAGAGAGAGAGAGAGAGAGAGAGAGGGGAGAGGGGAGGGGGAGGGGGGTGAAAGATAGTTATTAACACCATGCTCACACCATTAACAAGCGTCTCTGGGCCAAGTCATTTCCCCTGTGACCACCAGCAGATAGCCTATATTTACAACCTCCAGTGGTCGGTATTTACAACCTCCAGTGGTCGGTATTTACAACCTCCAGTGGTCGGTATTTACAACCTCCAGTGGTCGGTATTTACAACCTCCAGTGGTCGGTATTTACAACCTCCAGTGGTCGGTATTTACAACCTCCAGTGGTCGGTATTTACAACCTCCAGTGGTCGGTATTTGCAGTATAATGATAGTGATGCTTATGGTTTGAGGAGGTAGTGCATGTTTTTTGGTCTATATATTAATTTATTAATATATTTTTTTAGTTTCCTCGCTAGACCTCCATCAAGTTTAGAAGAAAAAAAAACTAGACCCTCTATCAAGCTAAATTTGTACATTTTTCTGTAGAAAAATGTTCCGGCCGAAGGCCGCTTATTCTTAAAAATACACGTTCGCTTTTGCTCGCCAGGAAAAAATCGACACCTAAATGGCACGAAAGACCTTAATATTGACAAGGAAATGGGGCGAAAGGTGGAAAGATCGCCAAACTAATGGGCCAAACCTCTTAAAATCTCAAAACTAATGAGGCTAAACAGGAGAGAGAGAAAGGGGTCCAGAAAAACCCTTTGCCTCCCCTTAACTCAAATTAAGACATATTGCAAACTTAAGGGCAGATCTCCACTTGAGGGATTTTTTTCTTGACCCCTTTCTCCCTCATGTTTAGCCCCATTGCTTTTGATATTATAAAACGTTTGCCCCATTAGTTTAGCGATTTTAAGAACTTTCACCCCATATTAAGACCTTTCGTGCAATTCAGGTGTCGATTTTATCCTGGCGAGCGATAGCGAGCCTGTAATTTAAGAGGAACCGGCCTTCGGCCGGGACATTTTTCTACCGAAAAATGTACAAATTTATCTTGAAAGGGACTCAAGGGGGTGTCATTTTAAGCTTGATGGAGGTCTAGGGAACAAATTAAATACCTTCCCTTAAGTCCGTATTCCTTGACGATACACAAATAAACTAACGTCCCCTTAACCCCTTCTGTACCGGTGACGTCTGTTTAATTTTATGCTAGCTACATGTAGACGATTGTGTGCAGTTTAAGAAGAGCCCTCCAGCAATTAGAAAGGCTGCTAACTATCTTAATTATCTATTTGTACTGCCACAGATCCTTCTTAAGCGGCACAAAATCGCAGTATATAGCTGCAATGACATGGAAAGTCGCCCCCGGTAGATAAAGGGGGTTAACTGGCTCGGAATGCAGCATAAGTATCGTAACTACCTCCACGGCCGCCGACAGTGGAAGAAGGGGATGGCGGGAGAGAGAGAGAGAGAGAAAGACAGAGAGAGACAGACAGACAGACAGAGAGAGAGAGAGGGACAGACAGAGAGAGTGAGAGAGACAGACAGAGAGAGGGAGACAGACAGACAGAGAGAGAGAGACAGACAGAGTGAGAGAGAGAGACAGACAGACAGACAGAGAGTGAGAGAGAGACAGACAGACAGAGAGAGGGAGACAGACAGACAGAGAGAGAGAGACAGACAGAGTGAGAGAGAGAGACAGACAGACAGAGAGTGAGAGAGAGAGACAGACAGAGTGAGAGAGAGAGACAGACAGACAGACAGAGAGTGAGAGAGAGACAGAGAGACATACAGACAGACAGAGAGAGAGGGACAGACAGAGAGAGTGAGAGAGACAGACAGAGAGAGGGAGACAGACAGACAGAGAGAGGGAGACAGACAGAGTGAGAGAGAGAGACAGACAGACAGACAGAGTGAGAGAGAGAGAGAGCGAGAGAGAGAGAGAGAGAGAGACAGATAGGTTTGTCTACCGGGGGGTTAGCGAGACCTGGCGATAGAGCTGGGCTAATATAGGATATAGGGTTTTTCTGCTCTACATGCGGGGGAATATGTGGGTTGCATGCCGCATATGTGGGTTGCATGCCGCATATGTGTACACCTCTCGCCTGCCGGATGCAGGCAGGCAGGTTGTGTAGCTGGCGAACAATGCATTTTTAGTTTGCAAGACTAAAAAAAAAAAAAAAAAAAAAAAAAAAAAAAAAAAAAAGAGAGAGAGAGAGAGACTAAACAAATAATAAATCCCCACATCACCTTCAAGCTATTAGCCCCCCCCCCCCCCCCCCGACCCCTTTTAAGCTAAAGTTGTACATTTTTCGGTGGAAAAATGTCCTGGCCGAATGCCGGTTCCTCCTAAATTGCAGGCTCGCTATCGATCACCCCAAAATTATCGACACCTGGATAAGGCGAACGTCTAAATTTATGGAGCGAAACGTCTTAAAAACTCAAAACTAGTGGAATGAAACCGGAAGGGTCCAAATAAACCCCCCTAGCATCATATAATTAGTGTTAAGGGGGGGGGGGGGGGTGAGGCTCGAAAAACTAACCCTCCCCCCGTTAACCCAGCCACCCACGCCGCGCCGTACATACATACCAAAGCCGAGAGAGAGAGAGGATCTAGGTTACCGAACGAGTGGTAGTGGCGGCGCGGGTGGGTGGGTGGGTGGGCGGATACACGCGATTTGTTCAACACGCGGCAAACCACCATCACCACCACCACCACCACCACCACCACCATCACCATCACCATCACCACCACCACCACGTGCAATAGGGTCCTCTTTCCTTAAGGGAGCCCACCTGGCTTTTTTTGTTTATCTTTCTCTCCCTCTCTCTTTGGCGTGTATCATTTCGGCCCCATTCAGTCTACTGTTTTAAGACGTTTACCCCCATCCAGGTGTCAATATTTTCCTGACGAGCGGTAGCGAGTCAGCATATATATATTTTTGTTTTGACAGCAAGCTAAATTTGTACATTTTTCGATAGAAAAATTTCTCTGGCGAAGCCGGATTTCTCCATACAATGCTGGCTCGCTATCGCTCGCCAGGAAGAAATCGACACCTGAACGGGGATAAACGTCTTAAAACAGTTGGCTGAATGGGGCCAAATGGATACAAGCCAGAGAAAAGGAGATAAAGAGAAACAAGCAGGTCACCCCCCTTAATGATGTGACACTTTTCTTCTATACACTTCATCATCATTTAAAGGAACCCACCTCGTTTATTTTTATTTATTTCTCCCTCTCTCTCTCTCTCTCTGGGTTGTATCCATTCGGCCCCATTCAGCCTATTGTTTTACGACGTTTATCCCCATCCAGGTGTCGATTTTTTCTTATTTAATAAAAACAAAAAATGACAGCAGGCTAAGTTTGTACATGTTTCGATAGATATCTCAAAGCTTTATTCTGGCTATCATTAGACGATTATATATTCAGATCAGAAAGGATCTCTAGGAATTAATGGGTTATACAGACCATCTGAACTTAAGAAATCGCCTAACAATAACCAGATTTATGTGGATAAGGTGTCCTTGTAAAACCGGTATCACACGAGAGCTTTTATAATCAACATTCGATGATCAAAACAATTCTGGCAACATTTCTGGACTATTTTGCACTGGTATCGGAAACTAGACTGATGGTAGATGAATTTAGGTGACCGAAATACTGTAATTGTTGACCTCATAAGCTGCCAGACCAGTGTTGAGGATAAATGTTGACCTCATAAGCTGCCAGACCAGTGTTGAGGATAAATGTTGACCTCATAAGCTGCCAGACCAGTGTTGAGGATAATTGTTGACCTCATAAGCTGCCAGACCAGTGTTGAGGATAAATGTTGACCTCATAAGCTGCCAGACCAGTGTTGAGGATAAATGTTGACCTCATAAGCTGCCAGACCAGTGTTGAGGATAAATGTTGACCTCATAAGCTGCCAGACCAGTGTTGAGGATAAATGTTGACCTCATAAGCTGCCAGACCAGTGTTGAGGATAATTGTTGACCTCATAAGCTGCCAGACCAGTGTTGAGGATAAATGTTGACCTCATAAGCTGCCAGACCAGTGTTGAGGATAATTGTTGACCTCATAAGCTGCCAGACCAGTGTTGAGGATAAATGTTGACCTCATAAGCTGCCAGACCAGTGTTGAGGATAATTGTTGACCTCATAAGCTGCCAGACCAGTGTTGAGGATAAATGTTGACCTCATAAGCTGCCAGACCAGTGTTGAGGATAAATGTTGAGGGAAAAAGCGCTCGTGTGATACCGGGTTCAAAATCACGCATGCAACTGTACATTCTTCAGGCCTCATCAAGCACTCTGGATGCTTGATGGATGGACGTTTCGCTCCATGGGACATTGACAGGTTATAGCAGCAGTCACGTCACGGTAAAGCTATAGTGCTCCTTCCATAGTAACACTAGCCCATCCGACGCTTGGGTCTTAATATAAGGTTTTCCTGGGTGACCGGACAACTCAACCAGTAGCTCTCAACCAGTACCAAATTAACCAATACAAAGGAGTACAAAGGAGTACAAAGGAAATCAAGCAACAACAGATCTAGTGACCCTTCTAGGTTGCTTGTCCTCCAAAACACTGAGGATCAAGTGTCCAAACAGTGGTTTAGAGTGGGTAAGGGAACATTGGAAAGGGAATTACTGCCCTGGAACTAATGTCCGTGGCAGGATTAGGAAGTTAGTAGGGGACAGATGGGTTAGTAACTGAGGGGGGGATAAAATAAAGTTATTCATTTACAAACGCAGTCAGTCGCGGGTTTGATGCGAGATATTTGTCTAGGCGGAGTTTAAATGAATCAACGGTGATGCAGTCTATAACGTTTCGGGGAAGCCCATTCCACAAGTTGACAACTCGATTGAAGAAGAAATTCTTAGATTCGTGTGAGTTAAAAGATTTACCAATAATTTTGCAACCGTTTCCCCGCGTGTAATTAGATTGGTCGATAGTGAAGTACTTACTACAGTTCATATTGTCGATGCCTTTGATGATTTTGAACACTTGAATTAAGTCACCTCTTAATCTGCGCTGGGTTAAAGGAAATAGATTTAATTCTCTAAGACGCTCTTCGTATGGTTTGTTCATTAGGCTAGGTATCATTTTGGTAACTCTACGTTGAACTCGTTCTAGCTTGTTTATATCTTTTTGGTAATAAGGGCACCAAGATTGAACGCAGTATTCCAGAAGAGGGCGGACTAAGGAATTGTAAAGGGTTAGGATAAAAGTAACCCTCCCCCGTTGACCCAGCCACCCACGCCGCGCCGTACATACATGCCAAAGCCGAGAGAGAGGATCTAGGTTACCGAACGAGTGGTAGTGGCGGCACGGGTGGGTGGGTGGGTGGGCGGATACACGCGATTTGTTCAACACGCGGCAAACCACCATCACCACCATCACCACCACCACCACCACCACCACCATCACCATCACCATCACCACCACGTGCAATAGGGTCCTCTTTCCTTAAGGGAGCCCACCTGGCTTTTTTTTTTTTTTTATCTTTCTCTCCCTCTCTCTTTGGCGTGTATCATTTCGGCCCCATTCAGCCTACTGTTTTAAGACGTTTACCCCCATCCAGGTGTCAATATTTTCCTGACGAGCGGTAGCGAGTCAGCATATATATATTTTTGTTTTGACAGCAAGCTAAATTTGTACATTTTTCGATAGAAAAATGTCTGGCGAAGCCGGATTTCTTCATACAATGCTGGCTCGCTATCGCTCGCCAGGAAGAAATCGATACCTGGATGGGGATAAACGTCTTAAAACAGTTGGCTGAATGGGGCCAAATGGATACAAGCCAGAGAAAAGGAGATAAATAGAAACAAGCAGGTCACCCCCCTTAATGATGTGACACTTTTCTTCTATACACTTCATCATCATTTAAAGGAACCCACCTCGTTTATTTTTATTTATTTCTCCCTCTCTCTCTCTCTCTCTCTGGGTTGTATCCATTCGGCCCCATTCAGCCTATTGTTTTACGACGTTTATCCCCATCCAGGTGTCGATTTTTTCTTATTTAATAAAAACAAAAAATGACAGCAGGCTAAGTTTGTACATGTTTCGATAGATATCTCAAAGCTTTATTCTGGCTATCATTAGACGATTATATATTCAGATCAGAAAGGATCTCTAGGAATTAATGGGTTATACAGACCATCTGAACTTAAGAAGTCGCCTAACAATAACCAGATTTATGTGGATAAGGTGTCCTTGTAAAACCGGTATCACACGAGAGCTTTTATAATCAACATTCAATGATCAAAACAATTCTGGACTATTTTGCACTGGTATCGGAAACTAGACTGATGGTAGATGAATTTAGGTGACCGAAATACTGTAATTGTTGACCTCATAAGCTGCCAGATCAGTTTTGAGGATAATTGTTGACCTCATAAGCTGCCAGACCAGTGTTGAGGATAATTGTTGACCTCATAAGCTGCCAGATCAGTGTTGAGGATAATTGTTGACCTCATAAGCTGCCAGATCAGTGTTGAGGATAATTGTTGACCTCATAAGCTGCCAGACCAGTGTTGAGGATAATTGTTGACCTCATAAGCTGCCAGATCAGTGTTTAGGATAAATGTTGAGGGAAAAAGCGCTCGTGTGATACCGGGTTCAAAATCACGCATGCAACTGTACATTCTTCAGGCCTCATCAAGCACTCTGGATGCTTGATGGATGGACGTTTCGCTCCATGGGACATTGACAGGTTATAGCAGCAGTCACGTCACGGTAAAGCTATAGTGCTCCTTCCATAGTAACACTAGCCCATCCGACGCTTGGGTCTTAATATAAGGTTTTCCTGGGTGACCGGACAACTCAACCAGTAGCTCTCAACCAGTACCCAAATTAACCAATACGGTTAGGTTAGGTTAGTACTATATTTTGGCACTGGTTTGGTTGGTCTTGGTTGATTTGGCACTAGTTGAGAGCTACTGGTTGAAATGGTCTACTGGTTAAGATGTCCGTGAACCGGTTTTCGTGTATATGTTATCTAGCTTTGTTATTGTTTTTGCCATGTTCGTGCAATTTATTATTAGTTTAACACTAAGCTACAAACAAAACAAAAATAACACGAAAAACGCGTTCCCAGACACCATTCAATTAGGTAAAAAGTGCTTGTACATATTCGGTAAAATATATTGTTCTGGCCGAAGGCCGGTTTCTCCTAAATTCCAGGCTCGCTATCGCTTGCCCAGAAAAAATTCCGATACCTGAATGGGGTGAAGATTTTTATAATCACCAAACTAATCACCAAACTAATCAACAAACTAATCACCAAACTAATCAACAAACTAATCAACAAACTAATCAACAAACTAATCAACAAACTAATCAACAAACTAATCACCAAACTAATCAACAAACTAATCAACAAACTAATCAACAAACTAATCACCAAACTAATCAACAAACTAATCACCAAACTAATCAACAAACTAATCAACAAACTAATCAACAAACTAATCAACAAACTAATTAACAAACTAATCAGGTACAAAATCTGAAATGTTTCCAAATGACTTGAGTGAAACAGTGAGGATCCTAAAAGACCCCCCTCGCACCAGACAAGCGAGAAACTTGGCTGATACTCTTCATCACCTCAGCTTTCCTTTATATATCTTGTATTGTGCATCTTGTTACTGTTTATATTTGTATTTTCCAGTTTATCCCCACTCATCCACATCACTCATCCATATCACTCATCCATATCACTCATTTCCTTACTTTCCATTCTGTTAATATCATCCACTCAACCATTGTGGCTACTATCAGACGATATTATTCGGTTTAAAAAGGTCGTCCAGCAATTAACAGGCTTCGAACTATCGCACGTAACCCTTGTTCATACCACAGATCCTTCTTACACCGCACACAATCGTCAAGATATGGCAAGAATATAAGACACAAGACATCGCCGGTACAGAAGGGGTTAAAGTGGCCACGTTTCTATTTATTTATTTATGAGTTTCATTGCTGGACCTTCATCAAGATTAGAAAAATACCCCCTAGACCCCCCTTTCAAGATATATTTGTACATTTTTCGGTAGAAAAATGTCCCGGCCGAAGGCCGGTTCCTTCTAAAATTAGAGGCTCGCTATCGCTCGTCAGGAAAAAGTCGACACCTAAAGGGCATGAAAGGTTTTAATATTGACAAAAAATTAGGGGAAAAGGTCTCCAAATTACCAAACTAACGGAGCGAACGTCTTAAAACTTCAAAACTAATATGCTAAACATGAGGGAGAAGGGGGTCTAGACAAAGCGAGTAGTAGTACCCCCATAAAGTGGCCATCACGTTTCTGCCAGCACACACACACACACACACACACACACACACACACACACACACACACACACACACACACACACACACACACACACACACACACACACACACACACACCTCCCATTGTAGTACCTGCACCCTCTTCTTCCCCTGACATACCAAAACAGTTTCTGTGTGTATGTATGTTTGTGTGCATACGTGAGCGTTTGTGTTGTTCTGTATATGAGGAAGTAAATAAAAGTGTATATGTACTGTATATCACTTACTCTCATGGTTATTTTATGATAATTTGTATTCTGCACATGCATCATTATTGTATTTATTTATTTTGTTTGTAAACTAAGCTTACCATCCTCATATCTGTACATCTCATGTTCATCCACTAAATTGTAAAATGTGTATTTTCAGCTCATGAGGCTGCCATTCTTTAATAAACCGTTTATTAATTATTATTATTATTATTACACACACACACACACACACACACACACACACACACACACACACACACACACACACACACACACACACACACATATAAGTCATTGTACTTCTTATACACGCAGCACCCACCACACCACCACCACCTTTCCTGGCAAGTGAAATGGAAGCCCTCAAGAAATAAAAATCAGGAATACCGTCTTTGTGAAGGGAAAGTGTTAATCTTGTCTAATAAGAAGGGTTTAAAAGGGGGATGGTGGTTTTTTTCTCCTGGGACATTTTTCTACCGAAATGTGTACACTTTCATCTCTAGGGGGTATATTTTCTAAATTGATGGAGGTCTAGGGAGTAAACTAAAAACCTTCCCTTTAAATGTATCTGAACTAATTATGGTTTTCTGTGTTAATTGTTTGGCTGCAAGAGATCCTTCCTAAGTTGTTTAAGTGTGTCAGTACCGATGACGTCTTTCGCTATATATTCTGAGCATCCCTTAAGGGGAGATATCCACTTGAGGGACTTTTTTCTTGACCCCTTTCTCCCTCATGTCTAGCCCCATTGCTTTTAAGATTTTAAGACGTTCGCCGCATTAGTTTGGCGATTTTAAGAACTTTCACCCCATTTCTGACAATTTTAAGACCTTTCGTGCCACTTAGGTGTCGAATTTTCCCTGGCGAGCGATAGCGAGCCTGTAATTTAAGAGGAACCGGCCTTCGGCCTGGACATTTTTCTACCGAAAAATGTACACATTTATCTTGAAAGGGGGTCAAGGGGGTTTAATTTTAAGTTTGATGGAGGTTAAGGTAACACACTGAAAACCTCCCCTTAACCCCTTCAGCACCATGATATATTTTGACCTTTGATTCTGGCTAAAATAATATGATTGTATGTAGTTTAAGAAGGCCCTGTGTTACTAAGGATTTGTTGAGGTCATATTTACCCATTGGAGTCGTAGAGGTAGATTGTAAACCTAAGAAATTCATCAAATGGTAACCAGAATATGATGACAATTACGCAATGGTGGTGAAGGGGTTAACTAGGTGACTTTAATAGGCTCAGAAAGGACGTATACAATATATATATATATATATATAACTTTCTTTGTGCTCCTTTTCTTGTGGCTTTATAACGATCCATGGATTCCGATCAACCTTCCCTGTCACGCAAGTCATGTACGGTACTGTACAGGCACATTCAGTAGTTAGTGTCCATTATTTTCCAGCTGATAAATGTAATCCTTTCTGATTTCTCCATTCTTACTGGAAAAATATGATACTGATATGTCTGCGAGGAAACTCAAAAATATATAAATACATAAATACATAGACCAAAAAACAAGCACTACCCCCTTAATTGCAGAATATGAAGCTTTGCTTTTCATATATATATATATATATATATATATATATTCCATTATGAACATTAAGTCACTGCTCATTAACCAAGATAGGAACGTGACTATTCTTCGTTCATTTTATTCCTTCTGTACCGGTGAAGTCCTTTTAATTACAGTATATTATAGCTATATTTAGAACATTTTGTGCAGTTTAAGAAGGATCTGTGGTAGAAAAAATGGCTAAGTGAGATAGTTCGGAGCCTGTTAATCTCTGGGGGGGGGGGGGGCCTTTTTAAACTGGATAAAATCGTCTATTTGTAGCCCGAATGAAGTTTGAAGGACGTCGCCGGTACATAAGGGGTTAATATGAGCAGGGTGTAATAACTTAGATAATAATAATTGATATCCAGGATTCGAAGTTGCATAATAAATCGTAGGCAGTGTCCACCATCCTTTAACTGTCTTCGTGGTGCGATGCATAAGGTTTTGATTTTCGGTGTGAGCATCCTGGGTTCGAATCCACGGACTGCCACATGTGTTTGTAAATTTCATTAATCGATTTTAGGAGTATAGTTGGTTGTTGGAAGGAACATAATAATTAATCATACATACTGCAGTAATCTAGTATAATTTATATGCTATTGATATTTATCCTAATTCAGTTTTATAAGTTTTCATTATTTTATTGGATGTTATATTTTGACATCTATTACTCCAAACTTCCTCGAGATGAATGTCTCCTTTTGAACGCGACATTCGTTCCATTTCCGCGAGTTGATAAATTTGTTGATTGTGAACCGTGTTTCCGCAACAAAAGAAATAGAGAGAGAGAGAGAGAGAGAGAGAGAGAGAGAGAGAGAGAGAGAGATTTATCTAGAAAGGGGGTCTAGGGGGTGTAATTTAAAGCTTAATGGAGGTCTAGGGAACAAACTAAAAATCTCCCCTTAAATGGACTCCTTAAGTGGACCCCTTTAAATGGACCCCTTAAATGGACCCCTCCAATGGATCCCTCCAATGGACCCTACTTAGAGCATAGGTGGGAAAGGACTTTGATTTATTACCAAGGATGATGAACGAGGGGAACGTGAAGCGAGAATAAAGGACTGGCTGTACCTGGCGGATGTGGCCAACACTGTCCAGTTGTTATGGTAATGGGGGCAGATTGTTGAGGTGATAAGGAGTTGCTGGAATTACTGTTTCATTTGGCTGGCTTCTCTTACTTTTTTTTGTTCTTACCTACGCAGAAAGTAAGCCAGCTAACTCTCACAAACGCATCCTCCTCCTATTCATTCCACTATACTTAACAAGCAAACCACACTTCATTCCACTACACCAAAAACTGATTGTCTGTCACTTTTTTCAACTTGAGGGGAGACACTTGTTACAGGCAGCTTTTCATTTTGTCTCCTTGACACACATATAAAACAAATACATTATAGATATGTATCTCTTTGCGATCTGTAGCTGATAGTCTTTTATACAAATAATAGTCAGTAATATACTGACAAATCGAATGGAATACTTTCTGATAGTTCAAAATGCAAAATTTTAGCTTCCTTATCTCGCCCTAGTATCCTTCCTCCAAGATTAGAATTGTACTTGCAATTCAACCATCAACCATAAACCTTCTCTTACGGGGTGATCCTATGGTGTGGTGGGTAGAGCCAAAGTGTGTATACCTATGCTTTGGATAGAGCCTAATGTACTATCTGCAGAAAAAGTCTAGTGGCCTCCCCTGTTTAACAGCTCTAACCACTTCTCTTCCTCAGCACCCCACGCCCTCACACCCACACACCTCACACTGTGCTAGCTGCTGGTAGAAATAGACACGTTTTGTACAGTCGCGCTAATAAGTGATGTCTCGGCACCAAGTATGTTTTGATCAATAATTAGTATCAGCAATATCTAAGCTTAATTTCTTCATATCGAGTGAAATATACAACCATGTTCCTACACTTACCCATCCTATTCAACATCTGACAGACATTAATACAGCACAGAGCGGGCCAAATGTAATGACAGCTGGGACATGACTTATTAACACGACCGTACACCCAACATTATCCAGTCTATGAATATCACGGTTCACGGTGAGGCAGGAGAGGTAACACGACTTTTGCCGCCGACTGTACATTAACACCGCTGAAGTCCAGAGCGGGTTCGAATCCCATCTGAACCTGCAGGATTTGTGAAGTTAAGGGGAGATTTTTAGTTTGTTCCCTAGACCGCCATTAAGTTTAAAATAACACCCCTTAGGTCCCCTTTCAAGATAAATGTGTACATTTTTCGGTAGAATAAAGTTCCACTGTTCCTCTTAAATTACAGGCTCGCTATCGCTCGCTAGGAAAAAATCGACACCTAAATGGCAAGAGAGGTCCTAAAATTGACAGAAATGGGGCGAAATATCTTAACATCGCTAATCAAAAAATGTACAAATATATCTAGAAGGGGGATCTTGGGGATGTTTATTTATAGTGTGATGGAGGTCTAGGGAGGAAACTGAAAAAAATATTAAATACATGAAAAAAATCGACCAAATAATCATTCCATCCCTCTTCATAACCACCATCTTGCTTGAAACACTTCCATAATTAGTCAAGTGTGTGTGTATGTGTGTGTGTGGGTGGGTGTGTGTGTGTATGTATGTGTGTGGGTGGGTGTGTGTTTGTTTGTGTGTGGGTGTGTATGTGTGTGTGTGGTGTGGTTGTGAGTGTGTGTGTGTGTGGGGGGAGATGGGTGGGTGCTTGTGGGTGTGAGTGTGTGTGTGTGTGTGTGTGTGTGTGTGTGTGGGGAGATGGGTGGGTGTGTCTTTACCTATATTTTGTCGGAAACTGTAACTTGTGGTTGAAGTTGAGGTGGTGGGAGGCAGAGAGAGGGGGAGGGTGGGGGTCAGAGATAGAGAGAGGGAGGGGCGGAGATAGAGAGAGGGGGGGGGGGTGGCAGAGAGAGAGAGGGGGGGAGGTCAGATAGAGAGAGAGAGGGGGGGGGGGCGAGGTTAACACTAATACTATGCCATCAAGTGAACCGCGGCATGCATAAACACAACCCCCGTATTCTGTGTTTCCTCAGTGGAGTAAATTGTCATGACCCCCCCTCTATTACCCGGGTATTAGTTGGTCTGGCTTCCCTCACTGTTTCTGTTTGGGTCTCATCTACACGGAGAGTAATCCAGCTAACTCTCACAAACACCCTCTCCTCCTAGTAATCCCTCATTGTTTCTGTTTGTCTCTCACCTACACAGAAAGTAATCCAGCTGGCCCTCACAAACACCTCCTCCTCCTATTCATGTCACTACACTCTAAACAAGCACGCCACACTTCTTTCCAATACACCCACAATTTTAATTATGTGACTCTTTCAACTATAGGGGAGACACTTGTTACATGCAGTTTTACCTTTTATCTTCTTCACACACGTAGAGAAAATATAACTATAAATGGTGCCAACAATATGATACATACACATTAGGTCCATATTATGCTGTTAGGTAATGACAAATATGATACATACACATTAGGTCCATATTATGCTATTAGGTAATGACAAATATGATACATACACATTAGGTCCATATTATGCTATTAGGTAATGACAAATATGATACATACACATTAGGTCCATATTATGCTATTAGGTAATGACAAATATGATACATACACATTAGGTCCATATTATGCTATTAGGTAATGACAAATATGATACATGCACAGTAGGTCCATATTATGCTGTTAGGTAATGACAAATATGATACATACACATTAGGTCCATATTATGCTGTTAGGTAATGACAAATATGATACATACACATTAGGTCCATATTATGCTGTTAGGTAATGACAAATATGATACATACACATTAGGTCCATATTATGCTATTAGGTAATGACAAATATGATACATACACATTAGGTCCATATTATGCTATTAGGTAATGACAAATATGATACATACACATTAGGTCCATATTATGCTATTAGGTAATGACAAATATGATACATACACATTAGGTCCATATTATGCTATTAGGTAATGACAAATATGATACATACACATTAGGTCCATATTATGCTATTAGGTAATGACAAATATGATACATACACATTAGGTCCATATTATGCTATTAGGTAATGACAAATATGATACATACACATTAGGTCCATATTATGCTATTAGGTAATGACAAATATGATACATGCACAGTAGGTCCATATTATGCTGTTAGGTAATGACAAATATGATACATACACATTAGGTCCATATTATGCTGTTAGGTAATGACAAATATGATACATACACATTAGGTCCATATTATGCTGTTAGGTAATGACAAATATGATACATACACATTAGGTCCATATTATGCTATTAGGTAATGACAAATATGATACATACACATTAGGTCCATATTATGCTATTAGGTAATGACAAATATGATACATACACATTAGGTCCATATTATGCTATTAGGTAATGACAAATATGATACATACACAGTAGGTCCATATTATGCTATTAGGTAATGACAAATATGATACATGCACAGTAGGTCCATATTATGCTATTAGGTAATGACAAATATGATACATGCACAGTAGGTCCATATTATGCTGTTAGGTAATGACAAATTAGCTGCTCAGGGATTAAGAGGGATGGTTCACTTTTCGGTCGATTTTTGCATGTATTCGTTATTTTTCTAGTTTCCTCCCTATACCTCCATCAAATTAAAAAAAATCCATTAGATCCCCCTTCTAGATTAATTTGTACATTTTTCGGTAGAAAAATTTCCCGGCCGAAGGCCGGTTCTTCCAACATTACAGGCTCACTATCGTTCGCCAGGGATAAAATCGACACCTAAATAGCACGGAAGGTCTAAATATTGACGAATAAATGGGGCGAAAGGTCTTAAAATCGACTAACTAATGGAGCAAACCTCTTAACATCTGAAAACTAATGGGGCTAAACGTGAGGGAGAAAGTGGTCCAGAAAACCGGCCCATCCCCCCCCCCCCCCCCCTTAACCCTATCTGGTGCAGGGTGGGTATTTTTGGAGTCCGTCTTGTTATCACTCTATTGGTTTGGAGATTTTAAGACACATCGCCCCATGCAGGTGTCATTTTTTTTTCTCAGGGCCAGCGATAGCGAGCCTACAATTTAGGAGAAGCGTTCGTTCAACAATAAACGAGAGAGAGAGAGGGAGAGAGAG